>JAJOOH010002278.1:0-29789 GCA_029582605.1 Solanum gracilifrons | reverse complement strand
GATTTCTAATATATTTACGTAAAACATACTCTAAATACAACTAATTAGCAACTTAAAATATATAAAAACATACTAAAAAATTGATTAACTTCAAATTTCATATGTACCACATAAATTAAAACAGAAACAGTAACATATATTGGGCCCCGTGCTGGCACGGGGTCCATATCTAGTATATATATATGTGGTTGTTTAGTATAGAGTCTGAATAGTTTTGTTAGCTATTATTAAGTGTTTTACATATAAGTAATGAAGTTACGTATTGTGTCGTTATTAGTAAGTAAATTCTTGACGTTACGTATTTTGTGTATCTGTTAAATATTTAAAGTATATAGGGAAAAAGGTCAGAAATATATTCGAACTTTGACCGAAATTGTTGTAACAATACCGAACTTTGGAAAGGACCTTTTACCCCCCTACACTCTTTAATAGTGTATTTTAAAGGTATAAATGTGCCCACGTGGACATCATTATAAATAGTAATGTGTCCACATGGGCACATATATACCTTTAAAATACACTATTTAAGAGTGCACGGGGTAAAAGGTCCTCCATAAAGTTTGGTACCCTTTTCCCAAGTATATATAAGCTATTTATTGTAGCTACAGATCATTCCATATATCTGCATTACATAAATTCTATATGTATCCATATCTTAATTATTTATACAATATGATTTATATTTTACGTAACAAATGCATCTCTACAATTGTAATTAGGTTCATTGATCAAATAAACAAGTCAAACATATTAATATGGTTAGATATCCATAATGTCAATTTATCAGTACATATTTATTGGCTTCTTGTCACGCCCGAGCCTACACCCATGATGTGGCTGGCACTCAGAGACCGTTGCTAGCCCCAAGCAACCCCTTGGCATGGCTAACTGTGATTCACATGACTCTATGGGATACAGAGAGCTTTAATAGATGAGCATTTAAATCATTTAAAGAAAACTCTAAAATATTGGCTCAAAATACTTGACATAAATAATAAGTTTCAATAAAAACATCTAAGAAAAATACTGCAAATTATCCAACTTTCTCTATCCATGAAGCCTTTGTTGTTTAATATAGGCGTCGGAACAAGATCCACAACACCTCAAAATACCACTAAAAACAATATAGAAATGGGGTCCTCTGGGAGCAAATAGGCCTCACCAAAAGCTGACAATAAGTGTGCAGTTATCTCTACGGAGCGCCTGTGGATGATCTTGAACACCTGTATCTGTATAATAAAAAATGCAGGTTGAATGATACAAATACATTGAATGTACAAGTATGTAATATGGTTAAGTAATACAATAACTGAATTGATGACTGGATACATGTCAAGCAAAACAATGTATAATCAAGCAGTGAAAACTATTTGTACTTTACAATAAAGTATGCAATATAAGCAATATGAAAGTAGAAAACTTTACTCTATGGGGAGTTTCTCTTACCGACAACCATACCTATGAGTCTAACGATGATACAACATTTCATCCATGTTGCAAGGGTCATCCTATACTTTCTCGGGGTATAGGATTCTAACTATAATTATGGATCCATCCAATAAGACTTCTTGAGGTAGTGAGCAGTCGCTTGAAAAGTTGGTGCAATCCTATCCTACACTGGATACGTAGTTTTATGGGATTTCGAGTTAAATATAGACTCTTACCCAAATCGGCGCTTGATATACTCCCAAAACAAACCATATCAATTTTGATCAATCACCCTTTACAGAGAAATGGACTATTTCTTTACTTTACTTTCACTTTTCTTTATTAAAGTACTTTTCGAAAGAAAATCAATTATATCATTTCTCATTATCAACTGTCAAATAGTACATATTAAATCATTTCATTCTTTCTTTAAAAAGTCTTTTTTAGAACATGCATTAAGCGTATACCTATGGACTTACCTATCAAATCCAAAATCGATGTATAAGAAATCTCATATAATAATCTTTATAATATACCTTTTATAAGCAAATAGGTCTTATGTAATACAAAACATGAACATCAATTTAGAATTCAATATGCATAATAGAAATCAAAATCTCAACGGTTAAGGAGTTAGAATTTAGAATAAGAAACACAACTAAATTTGGATATCAAGAGACTACGAATAAAACTCCAAATAGAACCTTTTAATGAATGAATTTAGATGTTGAGCGTGAGAATGAACTTAGTCCATCACTATGAGTAACCTTACATACCTGGAAGAACAAAGTTCTTAACAAAACTGGAAGAACGTTTGATATCCTAGCTTTCTCCTCTTGGTTCCTTGCTCTAAGACTTGAAACTGTTAACGAGAATAGTAGGGTCGATTAATATTGTTTAGAACCTTCTTTAGGTTAAAAACATAGGGTTTTAGCGTAATAAAGACTGAGAAAAGACTAAACTATCCATCTTTAAAAATTAAAAAAACCTTCCACGTGACGGATCGTAAATTCCATCTGTGGAATTTATATTGAATTTTAAGGCTCAAAATTTTATTTTATGGGTCCAAAACCCATAGAAGTATATACGAACCATAGATCCAATCCCTAGATATTATTTTTTAATTTTAGGGCTCATAAACTCATTCTATGGGTCCAAACTACGACATGTAGAATATTATACGACCCGTAGATGGATCCGTAGGAATTGGACTTCAAAATTTGCCTCTATGATGTTTTTCTACGACTTGACAGTACAGGTCATAGTTCAATCTATGACCCGTAGAAGGGTTTCGTAGTTCATTGATTCAAAAAACTCGGATGTAGTAGTCTTTCATAAAATGGTAATAACTTTTTACTCCAAACACAAAATGAGAAAAATTTGGTGGAGTTGGAAAGAAGAATCATAAAACTTTAATTTGATACGTCATGGGTCACATAATTCATTATGTGCTGAGAGATATGATTGTTTGAAGTTTACCTAAGTATAATCTTACATCAAAACATAATCAGTAAAGAAGCTTTCAACTCTACTTTTTGCTAGGGGATTCTAGTGACCTTAATTCATATTCAAATCCATTCCCACACTAAAGAATTGACATTAAAACTGAACAACAATTTAAGAATTATCCGCTATGACTTTTTTTCACAAATGAAGAATGGTTTTAGGTCTTAGCTTAGTAATTTTCGAGGTGTTACAATATATCTCCCTTGTAATCATTCATCCTCAAATGATGGCTGAACTGAGCAAGGAAGGGGGTAGGGAAAGGTTTAATAAACCAGTTTAATGCAAAATAAACAGAAAAACTCATGAACTCAGAACACTTAAGGAGTTACTAAACTGGATGAGTACTTTAAGAAGAGTTAGTACCTTGGACTGGAACTGAATCCAAGGAAAAGAGATGGGGGTATTTAGTTTTCATATCCTTTTCGACTTTAGATGTAGCCTCTTCAAAAAACATCCACAACATTTTGACGGATGCTACCTCTTTAGTTCTCAACTTGCGAATCTAATGATCAAGGATCTGGACCGGAACTTCCTCATAGGACAGACTGTCTTTCACAGTAATACTTTTTGTAGGCACAATGAGAGAAGGATCGCTCAAGCATTTCTTTAGCATAGAGATATGGAATACCAGAAGGATAGACGCTAACTCTAGTGGTAGCTCCAATTCATAAGCTACATCACCAATCTTGTTTGATATCCTGTAAGGACAAATATATTGGGGACTGTTCTTCCCTTTCTTACCAAACATCATAACGTTCTTCATGGGTAAAGCCTTCAAATAGACCCAATCATTAACCTCAAACTCCAAATCTCTTCTTTTAACATCAGTACAGGATTTATTATGAATTTGCATTGTTTTCAACCACTCTTGAATAGTCCTCACCTTCTCTATGGCTTGATGAACCCATTTTGGCCCTATAAACTTGGCTTCACCAACCTCAAGCCAACCAATAGGAGATCTACATCTTCGCCCATAAAGAGCCTCATAAGGAGCCATCTGGATACTTGAGTGATAACTATTACTGTAAGCAAACTCTATGAGAAGCAAGTGATCATCCCAATTACCTTTAAAAATTCATGAAACATGCTCTCAACATATCCTATAGGGTATGAATTGTGAGGTTTGCTTCACCATCCATCTGAGGATTAAAAGAAGTTCTAAGGTTTATGTTTGAACTCAAACCTTTCTAAAACGAATTCCAAAATTGAGTGTTGAATTGCACACCCCTATCTGAACTGTTGGACAAAGGGACTCCATGAGGTTAGACTATCTCACAGATGTATAAACTAGCATAATCTTCTGCTAAATTTGTAGTCTTTACCGATAAGAAATAGGCTGATTTAGTAATCCGATCTACAATCACCCAAACTGAATCATGTTGTCTGCGAGATCGCAGCAAGCCAGTATTGAAGTTCATATCAATTATCTCCCACTTCCATTCTTGATAAGCTATTTTCTGAGCCACACCACATGGCCTTTTATTTTCAACGTTGACTTGTTGGCAATTTTGGCACTTAGATACAAAATTTGCAATATACCTTTTCATACTAATCCACTAATAGACTTCTCTCAAGTCATGGTACATCTTTGTGGAACCCATATGGATCAAATATATGGAACTATAAGCTTCTTCCATGTTCCTCTGTTGGAGCTCATCCAACTTTGGAACACACAATCTACTTTGATATCTTAAAACACCATCTCTCCCTTGTTCAAAATCCATGTTTACGAACATTTTCCTTGAGCTCAAGTAAGATGGGTTCTTTTTCTTAGTTCTCATTCACTTATGACACTAATGACATTTAGCACCATTCATCACAACAATTCCACCTTCATTAGAATCTAACAAACAAACTCCTAATCATGCAAGTCTTTGAACTTCCTTAGCCAAGTCTTTCTTGCCTTCCTCGACATGAGCATTACTCCCCATGGACAACATGTTTATGGCATTAACAACAATGTTAGCCTTAACTAAAAACTTGTTGCACTCAAACCCACACGCAAGTGTACGAGGTCGTGCAAGTATTAAAATAGCTCTTTTTAAGAGCCAGGTATCATACCTACATGGACTTAAGATTAGATCGTATTCAGTTCTTCCAACAATTAAAATTCAGAACAAGTGTTATTAGGAAGAGTGATATATGGTTTTGAATGTTTAATTATCTAAATAATGAGGTAAACTACTACGATTCATTTTCAATTGGATTTCAAACACTGACTGGGGGAATTCCAAGGTTGCAGCCTGCAATAGATTCATGAAAATTATCTTATTTAATGGATGTCAATAGATTATCGAATCACTTATTACAGGATTAAATATATGATCATGGTCTCCCGGCCTCTAATCGCCAGCAGTAATTGGCAACCTAACTACATTATTGAGAGGAGATAGACTGAACAAATTACTGAGCATTACATTTTAATCATGTCTACTAACCGAGCAAGTTTTCTAGGTATATCCCTATACTAGATACAAATCAACCCTAAAACTAGAGAAGGTCATGCTCATTTTTTTCCCACGTTCTATCCTCTTATTCCTCTCCCGAGTTCAATTCAGAAAATATATTTATTTCAATGGTGGCCAATCACGAAATAATAAATTAAGAATAAAAGAGAGATTCATAAGATAATCAAAATCAATCCATCAAAGTAAATAAAATACAATCATCCTATAGCCACTGCCCTAGAACTAGGGAATTTAGCTACTCATAATACGATTCTCAATCTTGAAATATTCAATTAACATAAAAGACATCGAATGGAGTTAAGTTTAGGAATAACCCTAAGAACAAATGAAACAGCTCCCAAAAGCCATCGTTCTTCAAACCCCAAAAAACAATCCCTTATAAAAATAAAATCCGACTCTATTAACAATTTAGGAAAAATGGTTAAAAATTAAAACATAGGAGCGCAACGTGGAGATGCTTTGAAATTCAAGCCTTAGTCGCAAACTTCCTCTCCGCAATTCGGAGAGGATACAGAGTCTTCTGTCTCAACCTCATCACCCAAGAAAATAATAAATTCCCTCTACGCAACGCGGAGAGGATTTGGAGTTGGGTTACTCTTTTATTTTGACTTTCTTTTGCTCTTTTTACATCCCATCATTTGTGCTCTTTTACTTGGACCCACTCTTGTTTCACGTGATGCCTCTTGTATGCCCTTTTCTTCTAGTTCCACCACCTTCATGCACTAATCAATAGTGTTAGTCCTAATGAATTAACATGACTTGACACTAACAAACAAACGAATCCATCCCCAAACTAGGCCAAAGCATGGATGTTATTTGGCTCCTAGGCATACAAATATGCCCATGATCACCACCCCACATTTAGAGCTTTGTTCATCCTTGAACAATTTACCATCTAACCCTAGACCTAGACCTATACTTAGACTCACTAAACTAGTATTTGTGCTTTTGCTACTTACTTTTAGGGATCATTTATCACGTCAACGCAAACATGTTTTCGTTCACACTTGGCTTTGGCCATTAGATAGATACCACATGACCTCAAGTATTTACTCAACAAGTTTTAGCAATCTAAACATTAATCTTCATGCCAGCAATCAGATATATATCACCTATTATTCATCAAGTAAGTGCCCCTCACACAAAGAAAGTAGTCCACAATTTACTCACAAGATTCATTATAACGTATGGACTTATCATCAAAACTTCAACCTCACACTCACAGAGAAAATTCACATGTATGCCCAAAGAACCATACGATTGCCCATTATGTACGTCTCCACTAATTAAGCATGTTTTGCAAAGAATCAAATAGGACTTTCCCAGGTTGTAATGCAGGCTAGGGGACGACTAGGAAAACTATAAAATAGTGACTTGTACTCCCCTAAGAACTTCGTACATTTCAGACTTCAGCCCTCTCTTTAACAATCCTATCACAAGTAACTCACATCATTTCATGAATTTCCCCCAGACCTTTATTTCGTATGCCAATTTTTTCTCTTTTATTTTCTTTTTTTTATTATTATTTATTTATTATTATATAGGGGGGTCATTCTTTCAATGAGGGTTTTTCCATCACTCTGTGGCTATAATTGGTCACCTTTGACACTTAACCATCTATTGACTTTCAATTCTCCTACTTCCAGTCAGTCTATGCTACAGTGTTTAGGCAAGCAGGGTGCAAGCAACTAGGGATTCAATAAAATTATTTTGATGAAAATGCGGCTACTAACAAAAGGCTACAGGCTCAAAGGGGCTACAAGTGATAGTATATGAAAAGGCTACAATTTATGGACATATCAAAGGAGGCCTATTCTCATTTCCTAAACAAAGAAACATTTCTATTTTGCTTCAATGACATGGAGGCAAGTTCTAGACTAAGATACAATACATGAAATACACAACGCCTCACCACACATGGTACAAGTTAAATCCAAGTAGGCTGTATCATCAAGCATCGCACTCAGTTCACATAAAAGTTAAAATTAAGCTTAAGTTGCAATATTTAGAATAAAATACAAGAATTCAAAGGCATCCACATATATTAATCCACATGCTTTCATACAAGATTTCCTTTTTTCAGAATTATAGCTTCAGCACAAACACGAAACCTAAGACTCAATGAAGAAAATAACCCTTAAGACAGTCATCATCCATCTATCATAAGGGAATGTGACTCAACTATGATGACTGACTTAAACCTACGAATAAAAATCTTTTTGTATTTTATATGGTTCAAAGGGACTAACCTTCACCAAAGAACCAAAAACAACCTCCATGGAACCCAAAATAAATATAAAGTAACCTATTGTTCAAGCTAATATATACATCAGAGAGAAGTCTCACCCCACCTCACATTGTAAAATCAAGAATTTTCCCAAGTGCTACATAAAATCAAAAATATCAAGTACAAAGATAAGGTGAATAACTCCCTGATCAATCATCTATGGCATCTTCGCCCTTGGCCTCCTCTACAGCCTGCAATGGGTCCTCATCCTCCGTGTCGAAGACGGTGTCAACATCAGAGTCAGTCTGCATATTGTCTTCATCTATAGGCACATCATCATCCATGAGATCAATGAAAGCAGGCTCGGTACCTAGCACTGTCCTGGCATGCGCATTTAGAGGATACCTATCAGCCACATCGCTCAATTGTTGCACAGTGGAAGACCGACATCCAATCCTCTTTCTCATCATCTCTAACCCATCCATGTGGTCCATGATCATTTCATCTCTTTGGTGGTGCTCCGCAGTGATGACTGGTGGACCAAACTCATCGTCAGACCCTTTTGTCTTAGTCACATCTGCTTGTGCTGGAAATAATGGTGCCATATAATCTAAGCTCTCCTCTATGCACCTACAGAATGACAAAGACAGGTGATAAGGCCCTAAATCTTACTAAAGATGTTCGGGGATTATTAAGTTTATATGAAGCAACACTTCTACGAGTAAACGAGAAAGAGATTCTCTGAGAAGCTTTAACTTTACCATCACTCAACTAGAGTCCACAGTCCAAAAATTGAGCAACTCACTCAAGGCCCAAGTTAGTGAAGCCTTGAGCCAGCCCATTCATACAAATCTACCAAGATTGTTAGCAAGAAAATACATAGGTAGGTATGAGAAGATTGAGTTGTGTAACGATTTGCTTTTGAAATTTGCGAAATTGGATTTCAATATTCTACAAAAGTTGCATCAAGGAGAGGTTAACGAGCTTACAAGGTACATACATTAATCTTATAACCTCGTCATTTATGTATATATAGTAAATGTTAAATTTTGTTGGTTTTTATATGAGTTTATTTGATCTTCATTCTGTCACGTTCTAAGTAGTGTGACATTATTGTAACGATATATACCACTACTAAAAAAACAATGTAGCGACCAATAAAATCCGTCGCAAATAGATATATATCCGTTGCTAAACTGTATTTGCGACGGATTGGCGATGAAATGTTGACCGTTATAATTTTGCTCATAGCTAACCCCTTAACGACAGACAAATTGATTCCATAGCAAGATTAGCGACGATCTAGCGACATACGATATCCAAAGTAAAATGGTAGCGACGAAAAGTTTTGTCGCTAGATTTAATTATTTCGTTGCAAATTACATAAATGAATTCGTCGTCCTATAATTTTATGACGAAATAATTTATCGCTAATCCGTCGCAAACTTTTGGCAACCAATTATTAGTTGTCGCATACCGTCACCAATTTTAATTCTTTAACTATTTCCAAAATCCGTCGCAATATTTCGTCGTTAAATTTGTCGCAGGTATGATTATTTCTATTCATTTTATTTATTTATTTAAAATATATAGAAAATGTAAATTATTAAACAACCTAATAATAACAAATATTCATATAACATAAATGTTACTTCATATATAACGTATGCACCAAAACATATATTCATCTAATATTAAGTCCAAAACATCTACACCAAGTATCAAGCATCTAGCAATTACTAATGTTTAGAACTCGTAATTGTTAATGCATAATTTGTTTTCCTTTAACAAAAAACAGACATGAAAAACTAATGCTAGGGAGAAGAAATATGGTCATCATCTGAAACAACCTTATTAGGCACCATATGTGTTGCTGATGATGCATCACCAATAGGAGTATCAGCTGATTGATGTGATGGTAAAGAAGTTACACCTTGTATGCGCTCAAGTAATAAATGGATCCTGTGATCAGTCAATGTAGGAATCAATTTCTTAACGAACTCATCCATACTTTCCATTGGTGCAGATTGAGAAACAGATGGTGGTACTGATGATGAAGCATCAAATTGAGAAAAGATACAAAGATTTGGTCTGTAGTAACTTTTTGCTTGAGATCCAAGACCATATATTCTTATCTTCTTTTCTCCACATGCAGCTTGATAATATGCGTCACGTTGATCAATATCAGATTCAGACTCAATTTTCTCACGTAATATTTCTTCATATATTTCCTGCAATTAGTAGAGACATTAAAATTATAATAAAGAATACTAACTATCAGTTTCACCAAATAAAAAGAATATGAATGTCAAAAGTTGATAATCTTATAAATTCGACTTACATGAACAATTCATGCTCGCTCATCAACAAAAGTTTTTTCATCATGACCATGTGTGTGGACGTGCAAATGGAGTTCACTTGGTGTTGGGTCTCGACCCTTTTCAATAGCCTACCCAAAAAAAAAATTTAGCCCAGTTATGTTATGAACAATATGATATAATTAGGTAAAGTATTTCAATAAACACAAAAAGCATATTTGATTTCAGTGAGGAACCCACAATTGAGGCTGCCCCTATGGCAGAAATAATGCTAACAATTCAAATCATGCCTCTAAAGATGAAGTAGCCAACATTGGTAAGAATGGAGATATCTTTCATAACGTTCTTATGCAAGATTTAGTTTCAAAAATCGGTGACACGGGGCCAAAAACTGTCTAGAAATAGTACTTGGTGACAAAGAAAAAGATTCAGATTTAGATTCAAAAATCAAGTTCTATAATAAGAAGTTATTCATATTCAAACTATTGCATTCAATGTCACAAGACAATCTGAAATATTAAGCTCCCTTCTTCTATAAGCAAGACCCATTAAGGCTCTTACAATAAAAAATAGATTCTAAGGCAACTAACTGTTATAAGCTTGTAGAGGTAGTACTAGTGAAAATTTTCTGAACAATTAATATGTACCTATACTCATGTGTTGGATATATTTCTTTAAGACGAGAATTTATCGAAAACAATCTCTTATATCACAAAGGTATAAATAAAGTCTACGTACATCCTACTCTCTCCTAATTTTACTATATTATGTGCTATTGCTAGCCAAATATCTAGGCAAAATATATCTCCATTTTCTTATGCTATCTTTGTAGAGTTCACATCTTTGTACACAATCAAGCAAAACTTTTACATGTAAAGTTCAAATCTATCAATTTTTCCCTGTAACTTTTTATTTTCTCTAACCAACTATTATAATGTGGGGATTTCATTTTTAAGTTTTTGTAGTCAACATAAAGTTCTAGCCAATTTATCTATTTGATTTTGTTCGCCTTATGTCCAAATTTACTATCATAAAGAATACAATTAAGAGTTTAAAAATCGAAAGTGTCATCAACAACAATTGTATGTTGCACCCAAAACAGATGCACTGCAACAACAATTCCCAAACATAATTGAACAAAAAAAAGAGGCACTTCTACTATTTGTGTACTATAGACTTTTAGTAATGACTAGAAGATAAGGCAAATGTATTTTGTCAAAGAATATATATTGCGTGAAATATATACTTACAAGTTTCTTACGATGCTCCCCAATGGAGATAGATCCACCTGTATGAGTTCCGACGACAGCTTCTCTTCCTCCACGATGATTTTTTTATTTGTTTCTGACTTTTTAACATTCTCAGGAGCTTGCCAAAGCCTCGTCCAATTTTCCCACACAATATCAGTTATATATCCAGGATCAGTTCCATTCTTTTTTATTCTAGAAATAAAATCTCTATATCGTAGTGATGCCTTAATCTCCCATTGTCTTTTCACGGCATTTTCAGTAGTTGAAGAGTCCCAATAGAATTCCTTCTGAAATTAGTTTGAAAAGTAATAACATGAATATCATATCTATAAAAAGTTTATCACTTTCTTAAACTCAATTATAATGAAACAACATACCTTGAATTCTCCAAAATAAAAATCTTTTACAGGTTGCGAGACACCTTTCCAATTGATTCTATTGGGATCAAGTTCATTTTTGAAAGACTTAGCTATGAAAGTAGTGCATTTCGAAGAAGGCTCCAATCTGTATAAATTTGAGGACATTACTTAAATACATATGTATCTTATTAAAAATATATATATTAATGATACTATAAACATGAACTAACTTTGTAGGAGTAAGAGTAACAAATGTTCTCCGCTGCCCACGATTATTGGACTCACCTTCACCAATTGTGTTGTTTTGAGTAGATCTACCCTTTCCTATTTGATTGCTCTCATTAGGTGTAATAGGAGATGATTCAACAATGGTTGAAATATTATTATGATTTGGCATTTGAACGGGTGGTGTACTGCTAGGTCCTAGTATTTGAACTTGGTTTGTATGATCAGGCCCACCTATATTGGAACTTGTACCACCCTGTTGAGGACTAATTGTTGTGGGAATAGGAACAGTAGGCATTTTTGGAGTAATAGCAGAATTACCGCGATCTGAGGATTTTCCTACACGACCTGCACTACCTCGATCTCTGCCTCGAGTCATATCTTCAAACTATGTAAGTATTGTAAGATCAACACTTGTAAAGGATCGATTATTTTTAAATAAAGTTCATCAGTATGCCCAAATGTTACTAATTTCATGCATATGGCATTCTGAAAATTGGAGCCAGAATCTCCTGCAGATTTTAAACAGATGACTAAACAGTCTTTTTGAAGTAAAATTTCGCACATATAAAGTCAAAATTGGGGGAGGAAAACTATAATCAACTAAATAAATGCAACTGAAAAACAAGACTAGCAGATATCATTGCAGCTACTACAACACGTTTAAGATTTGAAGAAAGTAAAACAGAACACGAGAAGAAAGAGTAACTCATCCCACGATAGTGAAGCTGAATACGTAATAGTAAAGAAAACAAAAAATAAAAAGTTATCAAAAATTTACCTTACTAGTTGCAGCAGTTGAAGAGAAGAGGAAGAAGTCACAATAGTTGAGAATAACCAGGTGAACTCCAAATTTTGAGGAAAATCTATAAAACAGAACGCAACATTAAAAAATAGAAATCTCAAGTTGAATAAACAAAACAAGATTCTTAATCATATCGAATAGAAGAAAAAGTCATTCAAATATGATTACATTAAAAAGACATAAACTAAGGAAATAATAATATTATGAAAAATTACTACACACAAAAAATATTGAAGATACAATAACATATTGTTATTAAGAACTAGTCACTATCTAAATCTTCTTCAAATTCTTCCTCATTCTCCTCAATTTCTTCAGATTCATACTCCTCCTCAGTTTCATACTCATCACATGTAGATTCTCCAGGGATTTCATGATACTCTGGATGTAACCCATCAATGGGTTCTTCCATTTCAAATACACCCACATATAAATCATGTAAGAGTATGTCTTCGTCAACAAATCTTTCATATCTATCTCATGGACTTCAACTTCATCAACTTGAAATGGAACATTCAGTTCTGGAGTTGGTGTCACTTCCTCATCAGGTAATTCCACAACATTACGAGGTTTAACCTTCAATACGGCTAGCCAATCAATCTTGTCCTTTTTCTTGCTAGGATATGGGACATAACACACTTGTGTTGCTTGCATTGCAAGAATAAAAGGTTCATACTTTTTGTGATGAATTGTGATTGGTCTAAACCTTCGACTAGCGACTTATTGCGGCCTGCCCAGAATGCCCATACAGACTAAGACCTTATTCACACAGCGAAGAAAGGCCGAGTGGAAGGGGACAGTCAGCTGGTTGCTTCTTTGCCATGCGCTTTGCTTCGCTTTATATTTTAAAGGAAAGAGACCAAATGAGAATGAAAGTCAAGGGCAAGCGATAGAAAAGTCCCTCGTGCGAACTACTACTACTAGAAAATGGTGAGACCGATCACTTCTTCACTTCACACTGGTGAATTTGGTAAAGGGAGGTTTTCCCTCCACTTTAAACATATTTTCCCCGCCTGTTCAAGGAACCTTTGTACTTCACTTCCGCTTTCTTCCTAGGTATATTCCTACCCTACCTATCGAAATGAAAAATAAATGAAGTAGCCTTTCTTACTGGACAACCGTTAGGTTACTACGGTTCATGGTCACTGTTCTCACTGTCCCATCACTATATAGTGTGGTTGACGACTTTGAAGGCTTATCCGCTATGAAGCTTCTAGGACATTGATCCAAAGCTCGAGTACGGTCCGTGTGCCATTTTTCTTCTCTACCATGACGAATCAATTGATTTAATGTAGGCACCGACGACGTTGGTTAACATCAATCAATTTGAATTGATTATGCTTCTTCACACCAACATCTATAATTGGGTCAAACTATTCACACTTGAATAAGACAGTTTGCTTTAAAGGTTCTTCACGATATTCCACTTGTATAATCTCTTTTATCCGTCCATAGTAATCACCAAAATTTGGATCTGAGATACAAACTCCACTGTTCATTGTTGATCTAGCGCTACCATAAGATTCTGTATGAAATTTGTATCCGTTCACAAAATACATTGAATGACACGTAGCGCCTATTAATGGTCAATGAGCAAGGATACGTAAGAATTTATTCTCTATATGATTGCATCGGACCTATTTAAAAAAAGACTTAGTTAAATTCACAAGACAATTTAGGTTACATTACTATATCAAAGTTAATGATCGTTGAAGACTTATGTATTCCATAAACCATATAGAAAAATATGCCTCAAGGCTCTCATCTATCTGACATTGTGATAAATTGGGAGATTCTTCTTGCAAACGTTGCACGTACATACTTCATTAATACAAAATAAGTTAAATAGAAAGTCATAATATATTAATATGTTTCTACTATTAAGTGAAAATAATTTTAAATACTACCTCACAAATGGCTCAACCACTTCACAATTTAGTAATATGTAAGTTTGAGCGGCCTTCATTTCATCAAGTGATAAATTTCTTTTTCTTGTTTCTCCCCATAGTCGACCTAGATGGGCGAATATTGATAGATTTCCTTCAGGATCCTCCGTAATACCACCATCATCATTACGGTCCACATTATGATTACGTGTCATGAGATGCGGTTCAAAATAATGAGAAAATAATAGTGTTGACTCTGTCATCAAGTATGCTTCACAAATAGAACCCTCAACACTAGCTTTATTTCCAATCATCCTTTTAAGAGTTCCAAGGTACCTTAATAGATAATAAATGAATGTACCATCATATTAGAATTACCTAGTATAACATGCTTGTCATAATTTCGTCATAAAATTTCACATTTACCTTTCAAAAGGATACATTCATCGATATTGTACAGGTCCAGCGATCTTTGTTTCATATGGTAGGTGCACATGCAAATGTTCCATCGAGTCAAAGAACCCTGGAGGAAATATACGTTCTAACTTACACAAAATTTGTGGGATATCTTCTTCTAATCTCTCCATGTCATCCACTCGTAGAGTGGTTGAAGTAAGATCTTTAAAAAATAAGCTCAACTCTGTAAGTGCTTGCCATACATTACTAGGAAGTAATTCACGAAAAGCAATAGGCAAAAGTCTTTGCATGAACACGTGACAATCATGACTTTTCATGCCATATAGCTTTTTCGTATTTGTGTCTGGACATCTACCCAAATGTGAAACATACCCATCTGGAAATTTCAAATCCTTGACCCAATTAAACAAGATAGCTCTTTCTTCCTTGTCGATTGTATATACAGCTTCGGGGTATTTACCATTTGAATCCTTTTCCAACTGAGGTCGATCACAATAGTTTACCATATCCAAACGTGATTGTGAATTGTCTTTGGTTTTATCAACAATATTAAGAACCGTTTTAAATACATTATCAAAGACATTTTTCTCAATATGCATGACATCAAGGTTATGTCGAATCATGTTAGAACTCCAATATGGAAAATCCCAAAAGATACTTTGCTTTTTCCATCCACAAGTCTTACATATTCTTCAATTAACCTATTCTGCATCTAACTCAGTTACTTTCCTTATCCCTAAGTCACAAATTTGGTTCAAAATCTCCTCTCCTATTTTGTAAGGTGGTGGAAATCTTTTGACAGTCTTGCCTTTAAGAAAGTTTTTACGATCTCCTCGAAAAGGATGATGCTGGTCTAGAAACATCCTATGCCTGTCAAACCAAGATGTTTTTCTATCATGTTCTAATCTAAATGTCTGCTCCATACAATAAGGGCAAGCTAACTTTCCGCAGTACTCCATCCTGATAACATAGAATATGCTGGAAAGTCACTTATAGTCCACATCAAAGCTGCTCTTAGTTGAAAGTTTTGCTTTTTCGAAATGTCAAATGCTTCTACACATGTCTCCCACAACAAGGTCATTTCCTTTATTTGAGGTTGCAGATAAACATCAATTTTATGTTTGGGATTTTTTGGCCTTGGAATTATGACAGTTAAGAACATATACACTTCTTTCATGCACATTCTTGGAGGTAAATTATATGGAGTTACAATCACTGGTCACAAAGAGTATTTCCTCCCAGTCTGACTAAATGGTTGGAAACCATCCGTACATAACCCCAATCTTACATTTCTTGGTTCATTGTAAAAAAAGGTATGAGTTTCATTGAAGTGATTACAAGCATCAGAGTCTGATGGATGACGCATTACCCCTTCCTCATGTGTATGCTCATGATGCCATCTCATATCAGCAGCTGTAGCATGAGATGCATATAATCTTTTCAATCTAGGAATCAAAAGAAAATAATACATTTTCTTATAAGAGACCAATTTCCTCTTACGAGAGCCTACACGACGTTTATACCTCTGATTACCACAAAATTTACAAGATGTAAGGTTCTCATCATCACCTCAATATAACATACATCCTAATTCACAACAATCAATCTTCACAACTGGCAAACCCAAGCTACGCACCAACTTCTTTGTTTGATAATAGTTATCAAGCACTATGTTATCTTCAGGTAAAGAATCTTTCAACAATTGCATCATTTGGTTGTAACCTCTCTATGACATGTTGTTCTCCATTTTAATGTTTAACATCCTAGAGACAACTTCAAGTTGAGAAACGGAGGAACCGGGATACAATTTTGCATCAGCAGCCTATAGTAAATCATAAAATCTTTGAGACTCAAGATTAGGCTCCTCTTCCATTGGAAGATCAGACGTCTCCTCTATTGAAGGACTGATCTCCTCCTCCATTGAAGTTTCATAAGTATGAGATGGCTCATGTTCAATATTGCTATGAAATTGTCGACTCAAACCTTGATTTGGACCAGCTACATCCAAAACTATTTGTCGGTACGGATTATCATAACCCAATTCAGGTTGAGTGCCACCATGCAAATCATTAACAGAATACATCTCATCAATAACATCTTCTTCCCCTTGATATTTCCAAACAAAATAGTTCTCAACAAATCCGTATTGAAAAAGGTGATATTTAACCATTTCAACATACATGTATTTAACGTTATGACATTTTTTACAAGGACATTTAATGTTGTCACCACTCATACGATTTTTTTGTGAACATGAATACTGAATAAAGTTATTCACACCGGTTATAAAACTTAAGAGTATACCCCTCGTCCATCCAACCTCTCATACATCCAACCACACTTCTAATTACTCATGTTCCTATAAATTTTAGAACAAGCAAGACAATCAGAAATTTCTCTTTTATAAGTTATACAATCTGAATGTCCTCCAAAGAAAATATCAGATTAAAATACCTTTATGAAAAAGAGTATATCTTTGCACTTTTTAAATCATTCGCCGCCTTTTCTGTTAATATAAGTGTTCTTGATCACTGTCCAGTTATCTTAAAATATATTCTTCTATTAGTCCTAAGTTACAAAAAGTGCAATAACAAGAAAATGATAAGTTGCTGGAAGTGCAATGACAAGGAAAGGATCATACTGAAATACCTTTATTAGTGCTCCTTTATGTTATTTTATCACTGTCCAGTTAGTTTAGTATGATTTGACCCAACTATAAAGTTATTTTAAAATAGTGTACTCTCTTAAATCCCTACACATAAATGATAAGATGACTTGTTCTACTACTAATTCTAGTTTAGGCTAATTAAATGTCCAGTCATTTGATAATTACAAGACTAAATTTAGATCATAAAATAAGTACTACACTCGTTGTATCGTACTCTAATTATTGTAAAGTTACAAAAAGTGTGATGCCAAAAAGATAAATGCAAAAATTACTGCAAACAATCAAGAAAGTTGTTTGAATTTCATTTCTCTTGCTAGTAATTAATTTCTAGTGTTACGATTATAAATATAATGGAGTACCAGATAAAAACCATACCGAGGAGCTGAAAAGTTGAGAAAATGAGGATGAAAAGAGAAGGATGCAGGGCGAGTGAAATTAATGGAACAAGACGAGATTTGAGAGCCTTGAAAAATTGTAGTGTCAGCAAAATCTGTGTATAACATTTGAAATGTTAACCACCATATGCATAATTATCCTGAAAAAATAAACAGACTAAGAGAGATAAGTAGAACTTACGTAAACTAGATGTAGTTGTTCCTAGGATAAATAAGCAGCAAACATGTTCACGATGAAGCAAAGATCCACATATTCCCCACAAACTATAATAACACCTTGTGGAAAACAAATAATGCAAACTTAAATATCATTGTATGTTGATCAGGTGAATTTCTTTACATAAATAGAGGAGCACAAAGAAAAGAAACAGAGAAGTAGAGCAGAGAAAGCAAGCAGTTGATGGCAATAGATGCCATTTTTTGTTTGTTTGTTAGTCATTTCTTCAATTATGTTTATGAATAGAAAATTCTTTTTTGTTTAGTTTGTGAACAACTTCTTTAGGTTGATAATGTTAATGCTTATCTAAAACTCTCTTTCTTGAACCATTTTCATTCACTTGTATCAAATTCGACAATGTTTGACAATACGTAAAAATTATAATTGAATAAGCTACCAAATACATATCAAAATTACCGATCGACTATCACAAATAAACATTTTTTCTATAAGTCATGACTTTAACAATCCAAGAAAAATGAAATAGAATAAGATAGAGAAGGAGAGCTTACTTGGTTAGCTGTTCTTAGGACAAACAGGCAGCACACACGTTCACAAAGAAACAAAACTCCACATATTTTTCATAAGCTGCAATAAGGCCTTCTAAAATAGAAAAAAAAATAGAATTTAAACACCACTATATATTCTCATAAAACGAGTTATACGATGCCTAAACTAAACTTTTCAAATTAACAATTTCAAAATAGAAAAATACAAACGGTAGTTAAAAATAGAGCTCAAAGACCCAACAAGCACAACAAAATATATTCCTGATAATGCTCAAAATCTTGTTGTTGTTCAAGCAAAACCCAGATAGAAAAAGTGACTACTAACAACAAAAAAGAAGTCTTATTCACAACTGATTACTAACAACAAAAAGTGATTATGTTAAGATCTGCTTTTGACATCTTTTATAATATCACTAATCTCTTAAAACAGACCCTAACTGCATCTAAGTGTAACTTGATTATGGCAAAATAATTCTTCCTTGTAGAACCCTTGTCTCATATTTCAAGATTACTAAAACCCACAAACAAAATCAACAAAAATTGATAGAACACATCTTAATATACAAAAACTAAACTCGAAATTAGAGTATACAAAAGTTAGTACAACTCACTTGATTTTGAATTCGAAAATTGATAGAAACTCATCGATTTCTCACATTGAAGAGAGTGAAAGATCAATTATTTGTTGTATTTGAAGAATAGGGGAGAGGAATAGTTGAAGAGCAGAAGAGAGAAAGAGTTGGAGAGCTTAAATCTTTTGTTAGTAGAACTGAGAGGGAATTTTTGTGTACGTGCCCTAACTTATCCCTAAATTTTTATTTTATTTTGCGACGGATTTAACGACACATATAAATTCTGTCGCTAACAAACATCTTTAATTTATTTAGAATAGAAACTAACGACGGATTTTTCTGTCGCTACAAAATATAAAATTTATAAATAAATTCTAAAAGTTGTAACGACGAATTTTCTGTTGCTAATCCGTCGCTCAAAATTAATTCAATTTGTCGCAGCCGTTCTATTGTTAAATTCATAGGAAATATTAAGGCACCAACTTTTTGCACTAATAAATAGTGTCGGAATATACAGTCCGTCGTCAATCCGTCGCTATAGAATAAATAAAAAAATTGCTTATTATTATTGCAACAAAATATTTATTCCATAGTTAATCCTTCATTATATAGCGACAGAATAAATTTTGTCGCTACATTCCGTCGCTAAACGCTATTTTTTAGTAGTGTACATTCTCTAAAACACTCTTCTCATGAGTTATTATTTGTATATTAGAACGATGAAGATTAAATGTAAACGTATGTGTAATAGAAAATGTAACTACATAAATATCAGCAACTCAATTTGAAGAAAAGTTTTTAGGTGGATCATTAGTCGATTATATTTGTGTAGATGAATCGGTGCCATTTTAACCGGAAAATTGAAATTATCTTATTTGGTTTGGCCTGCGCAATTTGCAAGGAGTATATTATTTGTGTTATTATGGACAAATATGTTCTATGTGGTTAGCGTACATAATACTTATTTATAGATGACGTTCTTTGTGTATGTCTCACTTAGACGTTTTGGTTGCTCTGTTAGAATCAGAACTTTTGTTGTGAAAATCGATATCCATCTTGCTAGTGTAATGTACAATTGACCATATGAGAAAACATATTGGGGAAAATACAACCAACGTTGGGAATTGTTTGTCCTCGTGTTATATTTATGGTCATTGCAAACCAAAGGCACACTGGAAACTGCTTATGAATAAACTTGAAAGGATATCTTTCATTTTTAGGTGGCGAAAGTTGGATTCATGGAAGAAACACACTCTTAGCTGCACAATGACCACGTGTAATTTCAGCATGCATGACATTCTTGTCAAAGCCTTTACATATCATTATATTCTTGTGTCATAACATAAGTCATTTAAGGGGTCTAAATTCCTTAGCAACACGATGAGTACATTCTCCTTTAATACTAATGTGCATAAAAAAGGATACGTTTAAGTATAGTCAAATTTTCATTTGTAATTGCATCCTTTCAATTGTAATTCGTATTGTATTTTTTCTAAATACCTATGCGGTGGTAAACCATTTAATTTGGCGTTAAAGTATTTAGATATTCTTCATGGTAGTAGTTGTTATCATTTTATGTCGCGTCAAAACTAATAAATGTCTTGATTTTACCAGGGAGCATGGCTATTAACTTGTCATTCAGCTTATACACATGCTCATTTCTACTTGCTAGGATAACCCGTTCTGATACATATTTTGTAGTCATAGCATTTTCTTGTAGGTTTGGAAATATCTTTTTCATTACGCATTCTTCAGGTCTTCAATTACTACAATGTTTGACAATCAGTTATTCTGAAAGAATAAATAAATTGTCTCTTATAATTGTTTTTTCTCTATTACCCATACGATGTATGAACTCACTAAATGTTGGATCAGTTCTTGCTCTTATATTTATTGTAAATTGAATATTTTCCATTAAAGGCCAGAGACATGATTTCACTAAGCTTGCATTAACAGTTTCTGAACTTGTTGATTAATGGTAACACCTATCGGTAATCTTCTTTAAAAATATGACTTTTAATTCCACCAGATAATTTATGGATGTCTATTATGTCTCTAAAGCTCCTGCCGACTGTTTGTATTTGTTTGTCACTTGGCCATTGGCGCTTCATCACATATAACGAGTTTTGGTTTCTAATTAAATTGAAAGCACTACTTTATTTTGACATATTTGTCATATATAGTTGACTCAATTGTTTGTAGGGGATCTTAAACCTCAAGTGAGTTGTACGACCTCCAAGTAAATTTGAAGCTACCACGCCACTGGTAGTTGTGGAAATAAAATCTTGGCAGCAACTAGTTTGGCAGCCACATTTGTTGAACTTACTTGCCACAAATGTGAAAGTTGGCAACCCACATTTGTGGAAGTAGGTAGTCAAAGTTTGATAGAATTTTGGTAGAGTTTGGCAGCCAAATTTTGTGGAATTTGGCTACCACATTACGTCACTAATGATGTAATCAAGAGGTTCAAAAACTCAGTAATTGAGCACTTGAAGACACACCAAAAATAGAGAAGCAATACAGAGTAGAGAGAGCAATCCACAAACTACTTCTTAATTTGTGAGAAAATAGTGTGGAAGTAATATTGTTGTGAGTTGTAAGAAATAAAAAAGTGTTCAGTAGTAGCCTTTTGACACAACAAAGTTTTTCATCAATACTATTCTATTACTTATTTGGGTATCATATTTACCCCATTTTAATATTTGGTGTCGTTGTTACTCTCTTCTTATTGCTATTTAGTTTGGACATTATCCTGGGTGTGATTATCATTTTTCTCAAACAACGTGATATCAGAGCTATGGAAAATAATAGTCTGTTGTCCTTTCAGTACCCCCGTCTCACTAGAGAAAATTATGAAAAATGGTGTCTACGAATGGAAGCCATTCTTGGCTCTCAAGATGTTTTGGACATTGTAGACAAAGGGTATACAAATCCCGTTAATGAGAAAACATTTCCCTCAAATGAAAAGGAAGTCTTGTTAAAGACAAGAAAGAAAGATCAACAGGCCCTCACTCTTATCCATCAATGTTTGGATGATGGCATGTTTGAGAAGGTGGTTGATGCAACCACCTCAAAAGAAGCTTGGGAGATTTTACAAAATTCTCTCCAATGAGTTGATAAAGTAAAGAAGATTAAATTTCAAACTCTAAGGGCTGACTTTGAAATTTTAAAAATGAAAGAATCTGAATCCATTTTGGATTTCTGTTCAAGACTGATGGCTGTTGTAAATCAACTAAGAAGATATGGGTAGAAAGTAGATGATGTGCGTGCGGTAGAAAAGATCCTTCGTTCTTTAACACCTAAATTTGATTATGTGGTGTGTGCTATTGAGGAGTCTAAAGATTTAGACTTTATGACGGTAGAACAATTGGAAGGTTCTTTACTACCCCACGACGAGAAAATGAAAAGGAGAAAAGAAGAGCCACTAGAGAAACTTCTTAAAATTCAGGCATCCTTCAAAGAATTTGAAGGTGAGAAAAGTTACAAAGGAAATGGACAATGGCGAGGCCGTGGAGGTCGTGGAGGCCATGGAAGAGGAAGAAGTTATACCAATAAATTCAACAATGAAGATAAGAGCCACTAGTCATTCAGAGGTCGTGGAGCCTATCAAGGTACAAATGAAATGAGGTATGACAAATCTAAAATTGAGTGTTATAACTGTCATAAAATTGGGAATTACTCTTGGGAATGTCGTAGTAATGTTGAAGAGACAGTTAATCGTGTTGACTACAACAAAGACGAATATGAGTTAACATTGTTATTAGCACTCAAAGAAGAAGATAC
The DNA here is from genome assembly GCA_029582605.1 of Solanum gracilifrons. Taxonomy (NCBI): domain Eukaryota; kingdom Viridiplantae; phylum Streptophyta; class Magnoliopsida; order Solanales; family Solanaceae; genus Solanum; species Solanum gracilifrons. The sequence goes on along the minus strand of JAJOOH010002278.1, from coordinate 6,756 downwards.
AGATGATTGCAGTTTATGGTACCTTGACAATGGAGCAAGCAATCATATGTGTGGCCGCAAAGATAAGTTTGTGGAGATAAAAAAGACGGTGAAAGGTAATGTGTCTTTTGGAGATACCTCAAAGATCCAAATTGAAGGGATAGGTACGATTTTGATAGCTTGTAAAGATGGTGGCCATAAATTGATTAACAATGTTTATTATGTGCCAAAATTAAAAAGTAATATTTTGAGTTTGGGTCAATTTCTTGAAAAAGGATATGATATTCATATGAAAAATATGCATCTTTGGCTTAGATATTCAAGTAACAACTTAATTGCTAAAGTTCATATGGCAAAGAATAGGTTGTTCCCTTTGAATCTTAAAACCATCGATGCAAAGTGTTTGAAGGCTAATGTGCAAGATGACTCATGGTGTTGGCATATGAGATTTGGGCACTTGAACTTTGAAGCGCTCAAATCAATGGGAGACAAGAACATGGTAGATGGGATTCCGCTAATCAACCATCCAAATTAGTTGTGTGAAGCTTGTCTTCTTGGAAAACATGCAAGGAGGAGTTTTCCAAAGGAGACTACATCAAGAACAAGTAATCCACTCCAACTTGTACACACCGATGTGTGTGGTCTAATCGATTCACCTTCTTTTGGTAAAACAAAATACTTCTTGCTCTTTATTGATGATTTCAGTATAAAGACTTGGGTATACTTCTTGAAGCAAAAAACTGAAGTTTTTGTTGCCTTTAAAAATTTCAAAGAACTTGTAGAAAAAGAAAGTGGCTAGGAAATAAAAGCATTAAGGTCTGATAGAGGAGACGAATTTACTTCAAAAGAATTTAATGACTTTTGTCAATCTCATGGAATTCGTTGCTCTCTAACGGTACCTTACTCGCCCCAACAAAATGAAGTTGCAGAAAGAAAGAATAGAACAATTCTTAATGTGGCTAGATGTATGTTGAAAGCTAAACATCTACCAAAAGAATTTTGGGCTGAGACTGTTTCTTGTGCATTTTTTTTGAGCAACAGGTCTCCAACAAAAAAAGTACGAGATCAAACGCCTCAAGAAGCATGGAGCGGAAGAAAGCCAAGTGTCAAGCACTTGAGAATCTTTGGGAGCATAGCCTATGCTGATGTTCCACATCAAGGGAGAGCTAAACTTGACGACTGTAGTGTCAAGTATGTGTTTGTTGGCAATGACGCAAGTTCAAAAGGCAACAAATTGTACAATCCAAGCAATAACAAGGTGGTGGTGAGTTTTGATGTTGAATTTGATGAAGAATCCTCATGGAACTGGGAGGCTCCGAAAGAAAAAACATATGATTTTCTTCCATACTTCGGAGATAAAGAAGAACATGAGACCATGGCACCTGCACAGGATGCAACCCCACCTCCTTCACCATCAAATGTTGCATCTCCATCTTCTCAAGAGAGTTCAAGTGAAAGACCACATAGGATGAGCAGCATCCAAGAACTCTATGATGACACAGAAGAAATTACTAATTTTGATTTTTTGTGTTGTCTCTTTGCTTATAGTGAACCAATGAATTTTCATGAAGCTCTTACTGACAAAAGGTGGACTCCACTAAATTCAAAAGTCTCGTAGGAAGTCTGAGGTACTTGACATGTACGAGACAAGATATACTCTATGCAGTTGGAGTAGTAGGTCATTTTATGGAAGCTCCTACCTACACTCATTTGAAGGCCGCTAAAAGAATTCTACGTTACCTAAAAGGTACGATCGACCTTGGACTATTTTATTCTTCTTATGATGATTTTAATTTTGTGGGATATTGTGATAGTGATTACGCTGGATATGTTTATGATAGAAAAAGTACATATGGTTTTGTGTTTTTCTTGGGTGATTGTGTTATTTCTTGGAGTTCAAAGAAATAATCAATTGTTACTCTCTCGACTTGTTAAGCTGAATGCGTGGCAGCGACATCATGTACATGTCATACTATTTGGTTAAGGAGATTGTTGAAGGAACTCAATTTGCCACAAATTGAAGCCACAATGATTTGTGTTGATAACAAATCGGCGCAAGCACTTGCAAAGAATCCAGTGTATCATGATCAGAGCAAGCACATAGACACAAGGTATCACTTTATCCGAGAATGCATTGCCAAGAAAGAGGTAGAGCTCAAGTATGTGAAATCTCATGATCAAGTTGCAGATATCTTTACAAAGCCTCTCAAGTTTGAAGATTTTCAGAGATTGAGATCAAGCCTTGGAGTAGAGAAGAAAAATCAAAATTAAGGGAGAGATTTGTGGGAATAAAATCTTGGCAGCAACTAGTGTGGCAACCATATTTGTTGAACTTACTTGCCACAAATGTGAAAGTTGACAAGCCACAAATGTGAAAGTTGGCAAGCCACATTTGTGAAAGTAGGTAGTCAAAGTTTGGTAGAATTTTGGTAGAGTTTGGTAGTCAAATTTTGTGGAATTTGGCTACCACATTATGTCACTAATGCTGTAATCAAGAGGTTCAAAAACTCTATAAATAGAGTAGTAATTGAACACTTGAAGACACACCAAAAATAGAGAAGCAATACAGAGTAGAGAGAGTAATCCACAAACTACTTCTTAGTTTGTGAGAAAATAGTGTGGAAGTAATATTGTTGTGAGTTGTAAGAAATAAAAGAGTGTTGAGTAGTAGTCTTCTGACACTACAAAGTTTTTCATCAATATTTTTGTATTACTTATTTGGGTATCATATTTACCTCATTTTAATATTTGGTGTCGTTGTTACTCTCTTCTTATTGCTATTTAGTTTGGACAATATCATGGGTATAATTATCATTTTGTCCAACAGTAGTTGCTGCCAAGGCTATCGTACCTCTTAATCTAGCATTGGCCAGCAACGCATGATATAAGTATATTTTTCATTTCCCTTACGTTCATCGACATATCTCATATCTTCCACAATCGATTATTTACAATACTATGGCAAAATCCTGGTTTTGTTCTGGATTTGATTATGATTGGGCATCAAAATATTTTGTAGGTATTTGCACAGGCATTTCTTTATTGATTTCTTTACATTCTGAGGGCCCAACTTCAGGCAAGTAATGATCGTGGCGAGGCAGGACATATATGTTTCAGCTTTTCCCTATACTTTTCAAACAATAATTAATACTCTTTAGCTGCCCACAAAGTTAAGGTGTTTTTTTAAAAATTCGGGACAACTTCAGGTGTAACTTTATGTCTTTTCTCTTCCTTTTATTTTAAACTTGTCTGTCATTTAAGGTTCCTTCATATTCCTTTTCTGTTATGCTAAAAAATAAAAAAGAACACCGTTAACCAATTAAATGGATTCATGAATATAAATAAATGACGGAGCAGTGTAGGAAGTAATAAAAAAATTCCTGCTTAAATTGTCCATTTTTGAGTCTTTTTTGGTAAAATCTACTTTTTAATCTTACTAATATGATTTTCTAAATTAGAGTTGTTTTGTAGTTTCGAAGCCATTTTTGCAATCTACTTTGCATTCGTAATTTGATGATTTAGGTTATTCATTGATCATAATATGAAATCTTACGGTTGTACTCAAATAATATGACAGGTGATAAAGGAAAAAACATTGTTTCTACCCGTAAAGATGATAAGTATGATACATATGTAAATATCTTTGTCTAAATATATAGTTTTTTGTTTTTTATTTAATTATAAAGAAAATACAATTACCTAGTGCATTGCAACGGGTCAATAAATATGTAAAAGCAAGCCAATCAATAACAGATCTAGAAGGTGAACAACTACGTTTGAATAAGCAACCTAAAGTAAATTGGTTATTTAGTGAGTTATCCAAAAGGTTGCAAGATGGAGGTAAATTAAGAAGAAACCAGTTATATATATAACTCTTTGAAATTGGAGATCTATCTTTTGGAAATCAGAGAGCAAACAAATTTTAGAAGAGAAGTTTATCAAGGTATTGTTGATAGTATCATGCAGGAGAATACAAAGGAGATATCGGATTGGTCAAAGAATACTACTACAACAATCTTTTATTGGGGGACCACGAGATATGCGAAGACGGTATACGAACGCAATGACTTTAGTCTAACATTTCGAAAGATTTGATCTTTTCATAACAATGACATGCAATCCTGATTGGGCTGAGATCCAACACGAACTGGGCACAGGCCAAATTACTCAAGACAAACTTGACTTGGTCACAAGAGGATTCTAAGGAAAGTTACAAGATCTTAAAGATCAAATATTCAAGAAAGAAATTTTTGAAATTGTAGTGCCTCATGCATTTGTGGTAGAATTCCAAAAAAGAGAACTGCACATACACATTTTGCTGATACTGAAAGAAGGCCACAAGATTATATCAGCTCAGTACTATAAATTTATTTCTGCAGAGATTTCAGACAAATCTGAATATCCCCTCTTGCATGAATTAGTAGTTAAGCATATGATGCATGGTCTATGTGGAAACAAGCGGCCAACAAGCATGTACATGCAAGATGGGCAATGCAAATATCATTATCCCTGCCCTTAGAGCAATAAATTAATTCAAGCAAAGAACAGATATCCTATTTACAAAAAAGAAAGGGATGGAAGGAAAAAGAGTGTTCACAGAATGAATATGAACAATCAATGGGTGATACCTTATAGCCCTTATTTGCTTACGTGATACAATTTTCACATCAATGTATATATATATATACAAGGGCCATGATAGGTGTACCGTTTATGTTGAATCTAATGATAGAGAAAAAGTCATTAATGAAATACAAAAGATGCGCGGTGAGTTTCACTGCCCAATGTGTTGGGAAAGGCAAGCACAATATAAATGTACACGACAGGGCAATATCGGAAGAAAACTCAAGTCAAAACTTTTCCTTCTATTTGAACCAAGAGAAGACAAACTAATGAAAGAAAAACATTGTTTGGGCATCAAACAAATCAACCAAGCAAGCAAAATAAATCAACACACGAGACACCAAATTTAACATGGAAAATCTCTTCGGTGTGAAGAGTAAAAACCACAAGGCCAAAGCTCTACTAAAATCAACAAGAGTTACAAAAGTGTTCTCCAAAATGGCCATCAATGAAGTTCCAAACAATGAGCAATACAACTACAAGATAGCACAAAAAACTAGAGAAATAAAAGGAGCATAAACACCCAATACGCAACTACTGTTCACGAGCAAAACCTAGGGCTACAAGACTCCAAATCATCCTCTCTCAAATCCCAATCACAGATTAAGTTTAAAGTAACAAGCAATACAAAAATTAGCTCAATCGGAGAAAAATCGAAGCGGGAATCGCGATATGAAATTGGCTGCTAGGGCTTGTGCGAAAATCTGCACTATTCTCTCTGTATGACTGCTCTCAATCTCTTGTAATTCTTCCAAAAATAATACCTAAAAGAAAGTCTTACATATGCATCATAATATTGGGATTATGGGCAAAAGTGGACTAGTCAAATTTGGGCTAAATTTATCCACAAAGGAAAGGAAGGAGACCCAAAACCTTGGACTTTTATTTATCCACATAGGAAGGGAAAAAGACCCAACTGGAGAGAATATCTCATCAAAATCATTTCCCTTTTTCTGGTTAAAACCCTCACAACTAATATAACTTTGTACTATGGAACTGGATTACCATCATCAAGTTTCATCTGAAAAATCCACTTGTTTTTCAAAGCTTTTCGATCTTTAGGTAACCTAACCAAATCAAAGGTATGATTATCATGTAGAGACTTCATTTCATCCTCCATAGCATCAAACCACCTTTTTATTTATTCACTTTCCATGGCCTCATCAAGACTCTCGGGTTCTCCCCCGTCAGTCAAGAGTGCATACTCATTGGGAGAATAACGAGATGCAGGTATTTTCTCTCTAGTAGATCTTCTGAGAGAACTTTGTGGCATCAATAATAGTTGGTTGTTGACCAACTACATCGTCTTGCACTAGAGCATCAACGGCATATTGGTCATTCTGAAAATGATCACCATCTTCAATATCAACTTGATTTTCACCATTTTGAAGATTTTCATCTAGTGGAATAGTCAAAGGAATTGGATCAACATCAACTAGGCTCTCACTGCTCTGAGAATCAACTTTCTCAGTTTTGTCAAGATCTTAAATTGTTAGTTCTTCAAAGAACACAACATCACGACTTCTAACAAGTTTCTTCTCAACTAGATCAAAGAAACAATAGCCAAATTCATCTTAACCATAACCACCAAAGATATATTGCCTAGTTTTAACATCCAACGTTGACCTCTCATCCTTAGGAACATGCACAAAGGCTTTACACCCAAAAACTTTAAGATGATCATAAGAAACATTCTTACAAGACCAAACTCTGTCAGGGACATCGCAATTCAAAGTAACAGTAGGAGCTAAATTAATAGCATAGGCAACAGTATTAAGTGCTTCTGCCCAAAAGGAATCTGGCAGCTTAGCATCTGAAAATATACATCTAACCCTCTCAACAAGAGTTTTATTCATCCTCTCCGCTAAACCATTTAGCTGAGGAGTCTTTGGAGGAGTTTTCTGATACCGAATATACTCATCACCATTATCAGAATGGATGCATTTCAATTTCTTCCTTGTCTATCTCTCAACCAAGGCCTGAAAATTCTTGAACACATCAAGTACCTCATCTTTGGACTTCAAAAAGAATACCCAGAATTTGTGAGAATCATCATCAATAAAAGTCACAAAGTAAAGTGCACCACCATGAGACTTTACCTTAAAAGGACCACACAAATCAGCACATTTTTCCCCTCTTCCTTATCGGTAGGGA
>JAJOOH010002275.1:0-24106 GCA_029582605.1 Solanum gracilifrons | reverse complement strand
TAAATAAAATGTCATAAATTATTAAATGTTTGACAAAAATATAATCTATCAAGTCTAATTAAAAATCACGTGCAATGTAAATTCAATATTACTAAAACAAATGAAACTGAAAATATAACATAGGTTATAAATTCAAAACAAAAAATTTAACATAATACTCTTATAACAAATTTCAACATAGCAATAAATATGATTTATTTTTATTTTTTCTTAATAAAGAAAACGTAAGTCTATAACCTTACTTAACAATAAATTCTATTTTAATTTAAAAATTAAAATACTAATAAAATTATGCTAATGAGAAAATAAGCATGGCATAAAGAAATAGATAATACAAGAAAATTACATAGAATCACGTAAAGTAAGATTGAGAACAAGAAGAAAATGAAATATAATAATATAAAATATAAAATAAACTTTTGCAAATTTTTAGAATAATAAAAATAAAAAAAGAACTTAAAATAATAGAAGTAAAAAAAATTAAAACAAAAAAATAAAAATAGAAATAAAAAAAAGAAATTAAAAAGTAATCAGGTGGTAATTACACCATGTAATTACCAGCAATTCACAGCCTCTGCCTGTGAATTATAGAGTGTAATTACCTCCTACCAATTACACCAATTACCTGCTGACCAAGTAATTATCTGTCCTTCCAAACAGGACAAGACAGTGTAATTACACCAATTACACCAAATCCAATTACCAGGGTGTCCTTCCAAATAGGCCCTTAATATTTCATGAGTCTCAAAATAATTATGGTGTTTTTCATTTACATATTTTTTTATAAGAAAATAATAAAGTAAATGTAATGTTTAATCATTTTATGTCTTAAAATGCAATTTGTATTTATTGAATATTTGCTCTATTTATGTGTCATAATTAAAATATTTGTAGTCTTCAAAAACAATTACTACTAAGGAGAAAAAAAAAGTAATGCTACTTTGTAATTCTAAAATGACAAGTAATCCATACGTCCATCTTTATTTGTTCAACATTGGCTTGGCATACCCCTTCAAGAATAATAAGTAAAATGATAATTTTACTATATCATCCCTTGAATAATAATAAATTCAATACTTTTGAGAAATACATTGAGAAATGACTATAGTTTATTATAAATTAAATCAGTAACTTAGGGGTTGTTTGGTTGGAAACAAGTTATTCCGAGATTAATTATCTCGAGATAAGTTATCCCACATACATATGAGATAACTTATCCATCACGGTAAAAGTGGTGGGATGAATAATTCAAGGGCCAACTGATACCTCCAACCAAATACATAATAAAATAATTTTGCATTTTATTTTTAAGATAATTATACCTTATACCTCACACCAAACGACTCATAATAAGTGATAAATTATCCCTTGATTTTTTAATCTGTTCAAGTAAAAGTGAACATCTATTTATAGTAAAATAAACAAATAAAGATGGATGAAGAAAATATTTGAGAATAAAAACGACAAATATTTTGAGACTAGAGTATAGAATTGGATAAAGGGGAAAAAGACCAAGTTTAATATAGTATATTAATATGATTTCAACTATTTTCTAGGGACAATAAAGCACATTTATAAACAGTGGGTTAAAATTAAAAGCCTCTACAATATTGAATTAAGACAATTTAATGTTTAGGGCTTGGTACTTTGGTACTTTGTAAGTTTGGTAATTTCTGTTTTCACTTTGCTAGGCAATCTGTCAAAAAAGGCTCAAAGAAAAAAATAAAGTTTAGCCAGTAGTCCCTTTTTGCTAGAGAATTTAATGTTTTTGTCTTGTGTTGTGACTTATGAGAACATTTAAAGTAAATATAGGTAGTGAAAAGTGATATATAATACTGATAGGGACTGACTGGAAAATAAAATACAGAAGAATTTGTCCACAAATACCTACCTAATCAACATAAAGTTGTCATCACCTTTCTCTACATTTTTTCTTTTTGATATTCATGTTGTCCAACCTAGCATCTCGATTAATTTTTTAGGATATCTATCTTTCATCGGGACAAGATTAGCTTACATGTATAACGATTATACCCATAGGAAATTACTAGCTTAGGTTTATAATTTTGTTACAGATGATACATAAAAAAATCTTTCATAGCAGTTCTTACTTTTAATGACTGGCATATTTATGATTCTTTTTTTTTTCCGATGAAGCTACAATCATCGATATGTCGGACTTATAAAAAGAAGATCGCAGAGCTATAAGTATCACACATCGAGTTAGATAGAGCTTGACAAGTTGGTTCACTAACACCTTATTTTTCTATTTATAAGCCACAACCTACTTCGACATTTTCGATTTCTTGTATTTACTAGCTTCGACCAATATAAATATCGAATAATTCTATCTACCAAAGCTTAAACAAAGAAAGAAAAATCACCTAATAATTCTGTCTCTATTGAAATTCGAACCCGAAGCATCATCAACTTAAGGATATTTTAGTTCTGAATTTTTCTCATTAAACTGGAAAAGATTGTTTCAGCACAAATGTCAAAACTGGGGACAATATCTTGCACTAGAAAGAGTGTATCATATCACTCATCTTTTCACAAATACTGGTTTCTAATATCTCAACTTTTTGCAGTTCTGCCTACTGGCAAGAACATAGATAGGACGCGTTTTGACGTACCCTACCCGGATGGAAAACTGATCCTAAAACATGCATGAACACATACACACACACCGCGGACACAACAGACATGTTAACGGTATACTTCATGTATGTCAAGGCTACCGACTCATTACGCTTCCATATCTTGCTGTAAAAAGCTCCAGCTTATAACCAATTGACTGCCAAAGAAGTAATATATACCGGGCATGACTAGTGAAAAACAGAACAAGTATCTATGCATTAAGAAAGGGCGTCGGGTAACACTTCCTCAGAGACTGAGGAACTATTTGAAGCATAAACCAAGATCCTGTACATAGAAGACATTATCATATTAGAAGATGAGGAAACAAATGACAATTGTATGAAGGGTGAAAGACTACTATACATAAAAGAAAAGCAAGGACTGACTTAAGCTCTAGGATAGCGAGAGCCTCCTTTCTTCCGGAGGAACTCGGGGATCTCTACTGAACCACCTTCCAGGAAGGATGAAGGCCGTCGGTTAATTCCAAGGTTGGCATCTCCTTGCGCTAGTTGGTTTCCCTGTAACATCATGAAACAAATTATACAAGATGCCAACCAATACACAGGTTTTGCATGAAGAGTGAACATGCAAAGAGAGGTGGAAGAGAGGAATACCTGGAGGGGCCTCCCATCACTTTCTTCTTGGCGCTTAAAACCGGTGGCAATCAGGGTTATACTGACCTGCATCATGATAATAATGACGCGAGTAAACATGATCCAAGATGAATATTGGTCAAGGGTTCGTGGAAAGAGAGCTTGAAACTAGTAGTAAATAGAAAGACTATGAGTAATGCAAACTAACAAGTGATACAATCCTCCCAATGCTGTAACATTACCAGAACCTTTTTGTGTTCACCATAGAACTAACATAAAACAAGTATTTGACGTGGAAAAATAAAGGCAATGTCACAACAGATGCATCTATTCATTGGAGCACTAATTTTGCTTCATACCTATTTCTCCGTTCATATAAGAACTAAGAAGTAGTAGTATTATTCTCGTAGTTTCTTGTCCTATGATTTCTGTTACTACCCGTAGTTTCCTGTTCTTCGGTTATCGCATTATTTGGCTATTAATGTTCCTTGTTTTCTGGACTGTTTTCCTTATTATTAGTTATCTCCTCTTTACTTGTATATTTTTCTTTTTTAAACTGCTGTGATATGCGTTATTTGAAGTGAGGATCTTTCGGAAACAGCCTTTCTACCTCCACGAGATAGGAGTGAGGTCTACATACACTATCTTCACCAGACCCCACCTATGGGATTACACTAGGTATGTTGTTGTTGTAAGAACAAGGCAATCTTGTATCTGTCCAATTTTAAACACTAGATTTACCAATTAGAGAGAAAGCCTTCCCTATACTTGGTCAATGTTGGACTTCTGACCTGATAAGCTGTTTCTTTGAAGTACATACTTTGCTGAGAAATTCTTTCAGAATTAGATTTGTTATGCAAGAGAAAGCGACTGCTAATGCTTTCTCGAAGTAAAGGAAACCAACCATTACTATCCCTCACAAGTTTGGGTTTTATGGTCAGACATACTTTTATGCTGTTTCAATTAGAAGTTTCAGAGAGTCTATACCAGGCCCATTGTAATTATTAAACATATAGATCTTTGCTAGTTATTTCAACATAGTATCATCTTAACAAAAGCAATATTATCCTTGTGATAGGAGATATTAATGTACCTGTCCACTTAATGATGGGTCTATCACAGCTCCAAAAATGAGGTTGGCACTTGGATCGACAAGGTCATATATAACCTCTGCTGCAGCATTTACCTAGAGAAGTGCCAGATGAACATGCAAATGTAAGAGAAAACATCAAAAATTGGATAATCATGAATTAACATAATCCACAATGTGTCTACGAGCATAAGATATTGTGAATGCAGCTTTCTTTGAATCTGGAGGTTCAAAAACACTAATGGTGCATCTGAAGTAGGAATGCTTTGATTCAATAGTTGTGAGTAAATGACTCATCTGACCATCACTATGTATGAAAAGGATGCAATGATGGAAATGTGGCTATATGAAATTTCGATTGAAAAGCAGTCATCAAAGCTGAAGAGAGATAGCAAATAGGACAAACAGGTAGACCATTAAATTTTCTAGAGAAACCGCACTCATGCATCATTAGTTAAAGATTCTCTTTGTTCTTTTCCATTTCTAGAAACAATCACTCAGGGAAATTAATGAAAGGGGTCATATAACTATCTATACATGCTATGTTCGACATAGAAAAGTTAATTTACTAAAAGCAGTAAAAACATTGGGGGTAGGGGTGGGGGAGGAGGGGAGCAGGGCAGGTACCTCAAATAATGTTAAATCGTTACCACCGGTTATATTCCACACAATTCCAGTAGCTCTCTCTATGCCAATGTCCAGCAAAGGAGATTGAACAGCATTCAATGCAGCATCTCTGGCTCTGGTCTTCCCTGCAATATCAACTCAACAATATGACATGTCCTGTAATACATTCTCAACAGAAATAATTCGCTGAAAAAAGGCAACTACTTGAGAGATGAGAAAAACTGTATGTGGCCATACATATATCTGTATCCCAATCTAAATATCATTCCATGTAGTCTGCTAGAACTCAAAACTTAGCTGATTTTTAATATGGATATGAAATACTTTCGGATCTTGGTCAAAACAAGGATGGAACATGCAAAAAAAATCTGCACTTTCAGAAAGAAGTAAAGGCTACAACATTGTGAAATTAATATAAACATGTCAAATGTACATTGTGGCATGACAGGGTGTGAAAGTTATGAGAGTGCATGTAAGCTTAGGTTAGTCCGTTATTATTGATAACAAAGAAATCCCAGAAAAGATTCATTTAACATCTGTGGAAAAGATACTATATTTATCTTCACAAAAGATTTGACTACAAAAATATTGTAGTCTAATGTTTGTCATCGCAGCCGGAAAAGACATTGTTAATATTGAAAGGGGAAGACAAAAAAAAATAATTAGATCAACAGAACTTTCATTTCATATTTCCAACATTGCAGCCCTCTAAGTTGTCAAGTATGTCATTTTTCTTTAATATGACCTGATTATAGGTTCCGTCATCGGCTAAAGCTATTAAGGGAATTTAATAGCTCGCTAACATCTCAGGAAACTTAACTCAAGGAACCATAAGAAAATATTAGGATAAAAGTAAGCAAAACATGTGATTCGGTGGTTCAGAATTGGGATTGCTATTCATTTGGGGAGGCTTCGCTAGTCCAAATATTGATAGGAAATAAGGAGAATGATGCATAAGTGATCTTATGATAATGTTCTTTTTTTTAATGACAAGGGGAACCCGTAGTTGCTACCCTTTGAGTGCGCAAAGGGTAAAAATCCCGCTCCTATGCAATAGCTCGAAAACCACACAGTCGACCAACTGATGGTTGTGTCATTCCATTCAAAAAGTATGCAGCATATTAGGCAAGCATAAGCTTGCGCTGCAGTCTACTGTTGGGTAAGTTAGGTTTGTACCAGAAAAATATATTTTATCTTGGTTAAAATGATGCTATCAGGGAACTCTTAGATGGGCGATTAGATTTAGAACTCTTATGATAATGCTCTTATCCACTTTTGTTTGTTTAATCCCTTTTGACTTTAGGAGTACTTAGAATATATCAGATATATAGGCCCCGAATGTATCACATAAGGCAACTTCATCACATTCGTAGTCACCTTACATCTAACAAAATTATGAATTAAACAGTACCAACAAAAAGTGATAGCCCACAATTGAAAAATAGCTTCCTAAACTTACCTGTAGCAGTTCCTATTCCCATCAATGAGGAACCAGCATTTGCCATAATAGCACGCACATCAGCAAAATCCACATTTACCAGTCCAGGAATCTGAATTCATGTAGATATACTGAGAATAAATAATACAGACTAATATATTCACCCACTTAACAAGAGCACTGGTTTGAAAGTGAATTCAATTCATCCATAAGCAAAGAGTATATGAAATTATCAAAAATGAGATCAAAGTTACATATTACACAGCCGGAACTCAGATGCATAAAAAGAAGATGAATGGACATTTGGGAACAAATCATCCTTGGGCAAGTTAACCGAAAATTTATCAGACTCATTGCTCTAAAAATCTATACAAAGATCATATAGTATGAATCAGAAGGTTGTAGCAATAAATAAGCATAGAAAATTACATTGTTGATAACAAACTGAATAGAGGGTATCCTTCATTTTTGGTGTAAAGAAAAGTATGTAGTCGTGGAAGAAACTTTTGTTGATTTTTCAGAATCCTTGTAACACTAATAAGGTCTTTTGTAATAGTACATATATCTGCCAGCCCTATTTTGTTGCTGATGAAACAAACTGATTGGAGGGTATCACATCATAATTTCTTCAGAAAACACCAAAGATGCTCCATAGTCTCTCCAAACATATCAAAACCAAGACCAGGATAAAATTAGTAGGGCGATTGATACTACTACGGATAAAGATTTGTGTGCAGCTGATGATCCCTACAGTCAATTTTGGAGTAGTATATGTAATGAGAGAAATAGGGAATGCTTTGATGAAACCTCAACTCCAAACCACTCTCGCAAAGCTAATTACTTATACAACCTTTTTTGATGGACTACGACACTACGCTAGCTACTGTAATAAGAACGGATCAGTCTTTGGACTTTGTTAGTTCCATTGTCTTATGACACTATTAAAAGGGCTAACAACTCTTTATTTTGTATTTATTTCCTGTAGCTATGCATCTTCTTGATGCCTTTCTGTGAATTAAATACCTTCATCAAAACAAAGATTTGTGTGCAGCTGATGATGTGGACTTCTGGAGAATGAGGGATGAGAAATCAGTTTATGGATTAGAAGAGGAAAACCTTGTGATAGAGGCAGGGAATGCCCTATCCACTCCCTAATACCAAAACAGGAAAAATGAAAGAAAAAAACATCAACATCACTGGGCCAGCAAGGTTTCGTTGCATTCTTCCAGGTCAGACTAGAAACAGTTCTGCCAATTAACATTGACCGGGCACGAGAGTTTGTCATTCTTCCCTCCCTCCCTCCCTGTCTCTCCCTCTCTTTAGGGGCAGGTGACAAATAATGCTAAATTCATCTCAAGTTTACAAAGCATGTATCCAAATTTGGATGTAAATGTCAATCTCTAAAGTTATATTTAACAGCTTATACGCACTGCAGACTTATCAGCTACATGGTGTCACCAAATCAAAGCAAATTAAGATGCACTCCCCTGGTAACAGACAGGGATTGTTCAGATATAACTGAGTCAATGATCACCTAGTCTAGGTGAAACTACCGTGATTATTAACATAGAATTGACTATATGTTGATATTGCTAGCATAAAATTGAGTAAATGATGACCTTCCCTAGGTGAAAATGTTACTCCCTCCATTTCAATTTATTTTTCTAGTTTGACTTGACACGAAGCTTAAGAAAGTAAAAAGATGAATTTTGAATCTTGTGGTCTTAAATTAAAGATATGTAGAGAATGTACCAAAATGCCCTTTAATCTTGTGGCCTTAAGCATGTCCCGTGGAAAGTTGAAGTTAAGGAATTGCCAAAAAAGGAAAGTAAGACAAGCAAATTGCAAAAGATGGAGTAAATAGTACTCTTTCCGTCCCATATTAGTTGATCACTTTTCTTTTTACACGCATATTAAGAAATCATAAATAAGAAGATAATTTTACTAATTCACCCCTTTAAAAACTTCTAGGAAATTTTACAAACAAATGTGAACACTTTCAAAGAGAATTAATTGCAAGGGTAATATAGGAAAAAAATAATTAATGTTTTCTTGATTTAGTAAGGTGATCAACTAATATGGGACAACTATTTTTAATAAGATGATCAACTAATATGGGACGGAGGGAGTAACAGTTAAAAGAAAAGCAAAATCAAATGCACAAACATGAAGACTAGAGAGAGGTTAAGCGTGAATTCCCCGTGTGACCACGACAAGAACCTCCGCCCTCCCCCCCACACCAAAAAAACAGGGAATGAAAGGACCAGTTGCTAGATGTAAAGTAAGACTGAGAAAAGTAACTTAACTTCAAATTCTTGGCAAACAATGCAGAGAGCAGAATGGAAACAAAAGAGTGGGAGAACTCAGCATTCGTACCGTAATTATATCAGAAATACCACGAACCCCTTGCCGAAGAATATCATCAGCCAGGTTAAAAGCTTCAGTTACTGGGGTTGATAAGGAAACAGCAGTCAGTAACTTGTCATTAGGAATGACAATTAGCGTATCAACATTTTCTCTCAAAGCTGCAATTCCTTCTTGGGCTTGAACTGCTCTTCTTCGTCCCTCAAAAGAAAAGGGGGTTGTGACAATACCAACAGTTAAGATACCCATTGATTTGGCAATTCCTGCAATTATAGGAGCCCCACCAGTCCCTGTTCCTCCGCCCATTCCAGCCTGCACATAAAATTTTGAGGCCCAGAGAGGGAGGAAAATTAAACTAAGTACTCCCTTCTACAAGACCAAAAATGTAAAGGAACTTTAATTCTGAATACAGCAATATGCAGATCATCCATATTTAACTTTTACAAAGCTTCTGGATAATATACATTGAAATGGATGGCATTAATCATCTTATATGTATATAGTTTCATAAGGATAACTAGTGAAGTTAAGAAGTCTCAGAATAAAAAATTGGAGGCAAAACAGAAAATGACACTTTATTCTCGAGTAAGATATTCCTTTTGATCAGTGCTCTAGATTAAATATGTTCTAGTTAAGAAACTTCACTGATTTCTGGACACCATTTAAACTCAATAAAATAAGGAAACAAATGCAGATCTATTTTAAGATCCTAAGAGCAAAATTCATCATTTTATACCCCTGATAAATTTCAGTATCTCCCCTTCACTCAAGCCTTTCAACACCATATTTGGCGATTGTCGGTAAATTCCAGATGTCATACAACTTTTAAGAAAATCCCCTCATGCATAGTTTGGTTGAAGTTATCATAAATAGACCAAAAACTAAACATGTGGCAAAATGGCCCTATTTTGCACTTAAGCTAAAACTAAATATTTCTCTTTCTAGGGAATGACTGAATTACCCTACCGATCATCAAGGCACCTTGAAGATATCAATCATGCTTCTTTGAAAGTTTTTTCCTCTCTTTGAATGGATGATCTAGTCAAAATTCATTCATTTCTCATCCTATTTAAGCAAGGGGAATCATATTCTTTTTTTTTTTTTATAACAAGGGAAATCCGCAGCCGCTACCCTTTGGGTGCGCACAAGGTAAAACCCCCGCCCCTATGCAATAGCTCGCAAACCACATAGGAGAGGTAACCCGCACTAGGCAAGCCCGGTGCGACGAGCTCGACCCAGAAGGCAAACCCCTTGCTTTCGCTGGCAAGGGGTTTCGAACGTGAGACCTCCAACATGGAAGCCCCAAGCCCAAACCATTGGGCCACCCCGAAGGGTAAGGGGAATCATATTCTGAAGGTGCTTAAAGGCTAAAATGCCAAATATCACAGATACTCTAGCTTCTCCAGCATCAAGTTCACCTAATTTACATTTCTGCCTGGTATCAACCTTGTCCCTGAAATTGAAAACTCAAACTAATGATTTGATGAAGCGTCAGGTGTTCATCCTGGAAATTTATACTCCCTTGATTCACTACATAGAATATATAGTACTTCATTTATATATATTTCTGATCTATATAGGGAGTGATGCGCAACATCAGATTATGACACTGTCTTTTGCCTGCAACCTTTACAATCAGCATACTCAGCCCAAGCTTGTGGCGTATGCAAGACGAAGACTAATTCCAGATGGCTACAAAATTTACAACAACTACATCTCATAGAAAGACACAATGCAAAATTATTTATAATGTTATGAAATTATTAGGATTTTGTAGTTGTGTAATCAGAGAAGCCTAAAGGGATGAAGTGGAACAATGTAATACAACTAGTGACAAGGAGAATAAACTATGCTCTTAAAGGTAGACCGCCTCATTTGTTTACATTAAGATTAAGACGTCAAAATCTGAATATACATCTTAATATTAAGACGTGCATTAAGATTTAGATGTCTGAATACACATTTGAATTGTTAAGATGTTGTATTAAGATCTTCTAAATAATTAGGATTTTTAATTTTTTTCAACATATGAATGTATAAAACTTGTCTTTATTTAAAAATGAATACAACAACAACAACGCACCCGGTGTAGTCCCACAAGTTATTTTTAAAAAAATGAATAAATATAAAATTCAATAAAGTACTCAATTAATTTAATGTTATATTTAAAAATATTATTAAACATTGTATGGTGATTGGTGGTAGTGTTGACTAGCAGTGGTGGTTATGAGTGCCGATTGGGAATGGTGTTGGTTAATGGCCATGTTGTGAACAGTAGCGGTTGACAGTAGTGGTTGATGGTGGCAGATGATAGTTGTGGTGGATTGATAGTGACGACTAATGGTAGTGACGAATGATATTAGTGGTTGATGATATATAGTCTCGATCGATGGTGGGGATTACTGATACTAAGTAGTGATTGCTGGTTGTTATGGTAATGGTGATGATTGTAATGGTGGCTAGTGGTGGTGATAGTTCATATAATGATTTACATTGGCGGTGATTGTGGTTGCGGATGGTAGTAATTGATAATGGTGGGTGATGGCAGTAGCGGTGAATAGATAGAAATGGTGAGCTTGCATCTTTATAGAATTAAATTTTCCAATAGACATCTTAATAATATTAGGACTTTGTTACAGATCTTGATCATTCATTATGTGGTTGTGACATGAAAAAAAAAAGAGCACCAAATTTTTAAGACCTGAATGATTAAGATTCAAATCTAAATAACAAACTTAATGATTGAGATTAAGACCTTCATTAAGTGTAAACAAATGAGGCCTAAATGAAAATCTCTTCAACCGCCACTTTTTCCCATTTCCAGATGCTTTTAAGGGGTTAGGAGCCATATGTTAAGAAAAAGTATTTGGAGTTTGGTTATTGTGTTGCAATTAGCTTGCCTTTAATGGATGGTTGTTACATATAGTTTCATAATGTATAGTTTTTTATTGTATTGTGTTGTATTGTTTTGATGAATATAATGTTTGAGTAAATATTATCGTTTCCCTAATTACATAATACAACACATTAGCAATTTGAAAGACAAACCTACAAGAAAAGTAGGTACTAGGTAAAACTAATATAAGAAGGCAGTGTAAAGGTTAAAATAAGATTATTATTGGAAATAAACAAAGACAAAATGAGAAGAAAAAAATAAGGTAACGACGCGATCACACCAAATCGGTTGTAACTTAAAATGAGACTTTTGATGGTTACATAACAATGAATTGAACGATACGATACAATATAATTTAAGTAACAATAAAAAGAACATGGTATTTAAACTAACAATACAATAGGTAACTATCATCCAAACAAGCTGCAATTATATGAAGATCATTTGGTGATTCTGCATGTTATCACCAATTAACTCTGATAGATGTGAATTAAGAGAATCTATTTCAGTTGAATCTATCCAGAATATCTCTTATGAGTTTCATATATTCCTGACAGCTAGAAAGGAAGCACTGTATTGCAGTATCTGTTATCGAAGAATGAAAAAACAAAGAATCTTGTACAACACCATATGAAACCGAGAAACTGAGAACACAAAAAAAGATATGACAAAGCATCAAAGTAAAGTTAGCATAAAGCTAAACAACTTAAACTTATAGTCCTAAACAAAAGCTGAACTTACAGTCACAAAAACCATATCTGCACCGCGAACTGCTTCTTCAATAGCCTCCTTGCTTTCTTTGGCAGCATTCATCCCTATATCTGGATTACCACCTGCACCTAGTCCTCTCGTGAGCTCTTGGCCTATTGGCAATCGATTCTCAGGAAACACAGGTGACATCCTAATTGCCTGAATATCAGTATTCACAATCCAAAACTCCACACCATTCATAGAGCTCTCAATCATACGATTAACTGCATTTGATCCACCACCTCCTACACCAACCACCTTAATCTTAGCCTCATTGAAATTCTTCAAACTAGATGAGTCCATTAAGCTCTCGGCAACACCTCCACTCGAGCTTTCCTGTCTAGAGGTAGTGAAAGTATGGTTTCCTTCACCTTGAAGCATCGAAATTTCTGGATGCAGATTTAGAAACGAGTCCTTACTTTGATAATTATTGAACCTATGTGAATTAGCTGAACACTTGAACTGTCGACAACTTGAAATACCCTTTTGGTTAACACCCAAGAATCCAACTTTCTCATCCTGCATTTTCAAAGGACAAACTCTTCTTGCAAGAACAGTTAATACCCCGTTCCGCAATCGAGTATCCAGAGGCACAAACACAGCTGATGTACAACTAGCCATACCCAAACTCAAAAAACCCAGAATCAAAAATCAACTTAATCTACTAATTCCCCAAAAATATCACAACCCCACTTGATTATAACTGAATTTCAACCCCAAAACTTTCTTTCAGCACCTGTCAATTGAAAAAAAAACAAGAAACAGGCAATCAGGGGAAATTTGTGAAAGGGCTCCAATACCCATAACCCCCCACCCCCAATGAACATACCCATTAAAACTTGCAACAAAAAGATAACATAAACCAGAAATGCAACAGATAAAGCTCAAAACTTCATACATTTCGACCATTTTTTCCCCTAAACAAAGCAAGATAGAATTGAAAACCTTAAAATTGCAGAAATTGTAGCAAGATTGTAACTTCAGCAAGAAAAAGAAAGAAAATGCCATAAGCGTAGAGAGATTCTTGGAAACAAATACTTACAGAAAAACTCGCAGCATTTGCAGTGAGAGAGGCGAAGTTTTCAGTGAGATAAAAAAGAAGGGATTTTTATCTATTTTGTTATTATAGTGTATAAGCTATAGTAAGAAACTGAATTTTAGCAATTTCAGTGTCCATTTGATATAAATATCAACTTTTTGTAAAATACTTCACAAGAATTGCTTGAGAATCACCCTAACTTAAGTTACTTTTTTTAAAATAGAAAAAATATTACGAAAAATGTGATAATTAAAAGAGGGTAAAAATTTGTTTATATTAGGTACAAATATGGAAATTGCTTTTTTCCTTATAAATTTTCATAGAAGTGAATGAGATATTGACATTATGAAAGAACTTGTTGGGTTTGAAGTAAAGGTGATTAGGTAAATTTCGTTAAGTATTATGTCGTGAGAAACTGTTTGGATAGGGCATTGAGATAGTAAAAAAATGTATTCTCATTATTTCTTGAAATACTTAACTTTTTTATGGTCTTTGAGAGGATTATTGTCGGTTTGTAATTAATTGATGAAGGAAAGCATAATTCTCGCATCGGTCTGTCCTTAATGTTTCCACGATGTCTAGCAATTCTTCGTGAAGCAGGTGTATGCAAAACTTAGAGGTACCTATCAGAAAGTACAGTGGAAGAGACCGGTATGCAATAATTTTGGAGCTCTCAAATGAATTTTCATACTCTATCTAGCAATTCTCAACAGTCTTTACACTAGAGATCGACTGTTGAGTGGAATTTGATTGATCAGAATATCTATCATTTGTTCTTTAAATGTTTCTTTTTGGCTGTTGTAGGAACAAGATTTTGCGTTGGCAAGTACATAATAGGAACACAATGAAATGGACAAAGAAGGTGTGTTGGATCGAGACTCATGCTAATGGGAAGAATACACGGGTTGAACTACTTAGGATCACTGTAGCAAATACAGTGTATACGATATGATAAGAAAGGAACAATTTAGTCTTTTAGATCAAGAAGAGAAACTCTGCGGTTTTTACAGGACAAATTATTCACATTGTGGTAATGCGAGGTAGTTTAAAGGCCAAGTTAACTAATTGGATCGCGAAACTTAATTACTATTCTTAAAGAGAGCTATAGTTGCTTGGCTGCAATATGTTGGGACTATGTCCAACAATCAGATACTATGTACATAATTTCCTACTTTGAATCATTATTCATTACTTGATTACTCCAAAAACAATGTTCCAACAAATTGACAACATGAATTTTTTTATTTATTTATTAAAAATATAAATAAATAAAACACTGAAAAATTGCGTATTTAAAAGGTTCAATATAACTGGCCACTTGACGTGGGTCTCACCGTATTCCAAACAGCACACAGCACACAGCACACCACTCACTGTGTGTGTCTGTGCTGCCTTTCTTCCACCATCTTGTCTGAACAATTTTCTCCTAAAATTTTATCAGATTTCCACCCCCTTCTGATCGACGGGGCTAATAATTTACCTCCATCGATCCATTTCGGGTTCTGGGTCGTGATCTCTTACTTGATTCTTGTTGTAAGTTGGACAAATTCTTGATTTTTTTGGTTTAATTTTGCTGCATCATCCATGTTATGTATCGCTTTTCTATATGAATGTGTGTGGGGTTTCTTAAAGTTTTGATTTTTTTTGGTTGCAGGATGGGAAATTGATGAGGCGTTAATGGGATTGTTGGCTTTGCCCAAAAAGGTGAAATCTTTTGAGTTTTTTTTTTAATTTGGGGTTTTGAAGTAGATGATTGTGGAATCAAGAAATCTGTGATTGGTTGATTATATAATTTGATGGGTCATTGATTGGGTTGCCTGATATTTCGTCTTTTGGTCGACTTTCCCCTGAAGATTGGTCTGTGATTTACTGTTACTCTCAGTTTGAACAGTAATGTAGCTGTGAAGTTTGGAGGTTTAGTTTGGTCTACTTTTTAGTTGTGAAGGTGTAAGATTGGTCTACTTTTAGTTTTTTTTTTTCCATCTGATTTTGGATTTCATTTGGTTGCTGAGAATAAGCTGGTTCTTGACTTTAAACATGCCTAATGTAGCTGTGAAGTTTGGAGGTTTTAGTGGCTCAGTTGGATTTATTAGGTTGTAGCATTTTTTTTTCTTTACTTCTGGTGGCCTTTTGATTTGTTATTCTGTATGAAGGCTATGGAGCACCTTCCTGTTGAGGTTATTGGCAACATATTGTCTCGGTTAGGAGCTGCACGAGATGTTGTGATTGCATCTTCTACTTGCCGGAAATGGCGAGAGGCTTGGAGAAATCATCTTCACACACTCACATTTAATTCGAATGACTGGCCTCTTTATCATGAGCTTACAAGGAGCAGACTAGAGATAATTGTGACACAGACAATATTCCAGACTAATGGATTGCAGTGTCTGTCAATTATGATGGATGATGTGGATGAGTTCTCTGCTGCTCCGGTGATTGCTTGGCTAATGTACACGAGAGAAACTTTGCGTGAGTTACACTATAATGTCAGGACTACACCAAACATTAATATTCTTGAGATATGTGGTCGCCAGAGACTGGAAGTATTGGCTCTGGCACACAATACGATTACGGGTGTTGAACCTAGTTACCAAAAATTTCCTTGCTTGAGGTCTCTTTCACTGAGCTATGTCAGTGTATCAGCTTTGGACCTCAGTATTTTTCTCACAGCCTGCCCGAAAGTTGAGGTCTTGAGCCTTATAAGTCTGGATATTGTTATGTCTGATCCACATGCCTCAATGGAGCTGAGTACTAACTCTTTGAAAGATATCTATGTTGAAGCCATTAGTTTGGATAAAATCATTCTGGAGGCAGATAGCCTTGAGAAGTTGCAGTTAAAAGATTGTACACTTGAGGTCTTTGAGCTTGTCAGCAAGGGGAGGTTAAGACTCCTTAAGATTGATGATGTTAGTGTCATCCATCTTGATATTGGTGAGAGCGCTGAGAATCTTGAGATTGTGGACGTCAGCAATTTCACAATCATGTGGTCCAAGTTCCATCATATGATAGCAAAGTCATCAAAACTGAGAAGACTGAGGCTATGGGCAGTTGTGTTTGATGACGACGATGAGGTTGTTGATATTGAGACAATTTCTGCTTGCTTTCCGCAACTAACTAATCTCTCCTTGAGCTATGAACTAAGAGAGGCAGTAATTCAGTATGGATTGCAGGGTTCTTTTCAATTGGAAAATGTGGTTGTATTGGAGCTTGGTTGGACGGTGATCAGTGACCTCTTTTCACAGTGGGTAGCAGGGCTATTGGAAAGATGCCCTAATCTAAGGAAGTTGGTGATTCATGGGGTTGTTTCAGAAACCAAAACACACGAAGAATGCCAAACATTAGCGAAATTCACAACCTTTATTGTAAGGCTAATGAAGAAGTATTTGAAGATAGATGTTCAGTTTGAATATGAATAGATTTGAGCAACTGTACCCTGCCTTGGAATTCACATTTTTGTTCAAATGTCATTAGCTCAAGGAGGTACACGATCCTTTGTGGTGATTGTTTCTGTTTTTACGTGGTTACCATGCTGCGTTCCTGTTTTAGTTAAAGTTGTGCTTCAGCATTGTAACTTACCCTATTCTTTCAACTCAAGTTCGCATAGTGTTCACAGTTGTGGTATTCTTATTGTAACTTCTCATTTCCTTTATTTTTTCTGCTTGTCTGTTTTATTTCTTGTTGTAATGAAGTTGTCTTTTGTTCCATGTTTTAGCTTTTCTAATATATTCTGCATAAATTCAACTACATACTTGCTGAAGAAACGAGGAAAAAAACTGTCATCTAATTGCCATGTAAAGGGAGTGAATCCCCCTTCACAAGAAGTAGAAATTAGCAGATATCATTCTCTGTATGTTATGTACTGCTTTCCATAACGCTCTATTTTGGTATTGTTACTGCTTTCATTTATGTATTCTCATTTATAAACTGCTTTGAGATGTGATACTTGAGCTTATGGTCTATCGGAAATAACCTCTCTATCTCTATGAGGTAGGGGTAAGGTCTATGTACACTCTACCTTCTCCAAACCCCACTTGTGGGATTACACTAGGTATGTTGTTGTAGATACAACCTTGGTTCCGATTGATGGAACCTATTCACCTTCTCCTTTGTTACTCGTTTGTTTTGCAGCCCTGTGTAGTGAATATGAGAAGTGGTATTCCTATTATTGTCATGCGAATTGTCAATCCAAGCAGGCTTTAGTCCTTTAAGTTGTCAATAGTAAGCATTTTTCCTCATCGTCATATATATTATGACGATTTATTTATCAAAAACTCATATCTTAGAGGTGCAATTTTTATAGTTGATATTATTTTTGATTTATATATAGCATCTAGCATAGATTTTAAAGGTTTCATAGTTCTTATTATTTTATCCTCGCACTTCATTCTATCTACACTTGTATACACTCTAAAGAGTCGGCATGAACATTTCTTTGTCTTTAAGTATATGATCTACAGTCACATTAAGTGACTTTTTCTTAACACTTTTTACAAAGGGGTCTCTATCTTTTTAAAGCAATTCTAATAGAGACATGATTTATTAAATACTTAAGAAGACTAAACTTTCACTTTTACAAACTTAAAAGACTTAAAACGGTTTTAAAATATATTAAAGGGACTAATTTTTAAATTTTTACTTATTCCATATTTGTCTTACCACAGCTTTAAATGAACTTTTCCCCTCACCTTTTTCACACTCCACATCCATTTCTCAAACAGTCTCTCCTGAGTTCCTATCGATCGATTCAGCGTTAAGATGAATCGGATTCATTTCTTTGTCCGTTTATTTTCTGGTGGAAAAACCCTAGTTGTTCAAGCCGATTCCACCAATAGAGTGGAAGTAATTCACCAGAAAATCAGTTTGATCACCGGAATTCCCATATCTGTCCAGAGCTTAATCTACAGGGGCAAGCAGCTTCAATCAGACCAAACGATATCGGATTGTGGAATTGAAATGGAATCCAACTTGCAACTCGTTGGCCGATTGAGGAGCACAAAGCATTCTCGCGCTTGGAAGCTCATGAATGAATTGTCTTCAATAATTTGGGGATTCTGCAAAACCGAATTCCGTTCAGTTCGGTATGACAAGGATCATATAGAAGATGTGCTTATAGAGATTTTGATTATGATTCCTCATGACATTGATGAAGCCTCTGAATACCTCGAAGTATTTATTTCATCCTCTGTTCCAGCAGCTCTGGTAATGCTTTATATGTCTTCACGTCTAGACAATAAAACTTTTGCTGATAAATGTATTCGTCAAATTATAAATTCATTTAAGAGTGAGTCCCTTACACCAATGTATAGTACATGTGCTATCATGCTAGAATTTTGTAAGATTTTGAGAGAGGCTGGGATTGAAGATGATTTGTATATCTTTTGTCGGAGTAGTTTCTGTGATATCATAGAGCTCGTAGGAATTGCGAGGTGCAAGGCTGATACGAAGAAGTTCATATCATTGCAGGATGTTTTACCATTTGTTCGTGAGATAGCTGCTCAATTACACCATAACTTAAATTTGACTATGGAATCAACTGATTTGTCATTACCGTGTAGCCTTGTGCATGATTTTGCTGCTTTTATGCTTCCAGTGCGGAATGCCATATTGTTTCAAGTACCATTTGGCTTTACAATAACTTTTCCGTTGATGGAGAATGACACCGGTGAGGCAGAGTATTACAGAGAGAGTATTGAGTGTTTACATTGTTCTTTCCATGGTTTGCTAGAAGCAACGTTGTTGTCTTTAGGGCTTTTGGAAACCCAGTTGGGCTTGAAAGAGGAAGTAGAAGATGCGCGAGTTGTACAATGGTGGTCTTTGTATCTTACAATTCTAAAGGAGTTAAACAATATATCTAAAGTGTATACGGGCCTGGAGAAAGTGTTTTGGCAAAAGATGAGGCAAGTAAAGGCTTCATTGTGCTTTCTGGTAGTTAAGTTTGCAACTAAATCAGAAGATTATGGATGGCTTTTCGAGCACAAGGAGGTAATGAGTTTTGAGGTACGGAGACATTTGGCAATAATGATGCTTCCAGAAGTTGGAGATGGCGGGGGGCTGTACTGCATGTTCATTGACAGGTCTCGATTGCTGGAAAATTCGTTTGAGTACATTGGTAATGCCACTCCTAAGAATCTGCAAGGTTGTTTGTTTATTAAATTCAAACATGAAGAAGCTACTGGGCCTGGTGTGTTGAGGGAGTGGCTTTTATTGGTATGCCAAGCGATGTTCAACCCTCAGAATGCTCTCTTTGTTGCTTGCCCAAATGATCGTAGAAGGTTTTTTCCAAATTCAGGTAAGCTTTTATTTCATTTATGCACTTTGACATTTTGCTAGTATTTGGTTCTAATTTTGCTATTTGGTTCAATATGAATGGATGTCGATAAGGATAAGCGTAAAGTCACTTGACTGAAAGGAAATGGAGCAACCACAAACCCCCGGTTGTAACATCCCTCCAAATGCACCTTTCTTATAAAGATAAATGTGTTTTTACCTCTTCTAGTATTCAAGGATATTCAAGAAGCTATAATAAATCTCGTCACTAATATTAACACACATCTACAATTTGTGTTTGCAGCATCTAAGGTTAATCCATTACACCTTAATTACTTCTGCTTCTCTGGTAGGATGATTGCATTGACTTTAATGCATAAAGTACAAATCGGTGTTGTGTTTGATCGCACTTTCTTTTTGCAATTGGCTGGGAAAGACATAACATTGGAAGATGTTAGGGATGCGGATCCACCCTTTTACAAGAGCTGTAAGGAAATACTAGAAATGGATCCAGAGATGGTGGATGGAGATAATCTAGGCTTGAGGTTCATTTGTGATGTTGAGTCGATGGGCTCTAGGAAAGGGATCGAGCTTTGTCCCAATGGGAAAGATACGATCGTGGACAGTAAGAATCGGGAGAAATATATTAATCTTCTTATAAAACATTACTTTGTAACATCAGTTGCAGAGCAGGTTGCGTGTTTTGCCAAAGGTTTTGCTGATATTACAACCACTTCAAGGCACCAGCCCTTTTTCCGGTGTCTTAATCTTGAGGATCTCGACTTAATGCTTGATGGTAGTGGAAATGATATTTCTGTTGAAGATTGGAAAGCACATACGGATTACTCTGGCTACAAGAAAAGTGATCGTCAAATATCCTGGTTCTGGAAGGTACATGATTCTTGTCTCTACTAATAGTTTGAATTACTTGTAAAAGTAGTAAATTTTTCAGTGAAGACATATTTTACGTGATTAATTAACTAATATCTGTGATGAACGTTTGAGCATACGTGTAGAAATTCTCTATAATATGAGCTGAAAAAGTGTCTAATAGGAACAGTTAAGGACACAATTGAAGCATGATTCGTGAAACTATGCTTGGCAAATGAGTCCATTATTCAGGACGTTCTGTCATGTTTGTTATCTTTCTTTACGTGCAGATAGTCGAGTGTATGTCTGTTGAGCAGAGAAACGCGCTCCTCTTCTTCTGGACTTCAATTAAGTTTCTGCCTCCAAATGGTTTTGCTGGTTTGAGCTCAAGGCTTTACATCCACAGAAGCTCGACACCTTATGATCACTTGCCTACTTCACAAACCTGCTTCAACTGCTTGCGTTTTCCTCCTTATAAGTCCGAGTCTATCATGCAAGATCGACTCCACATAATTACTCAAGAACACATTGGTTGCAGCTTTGGTACCTCGTGATCGATCAGAGGCAAATTCAACATTTGAAGCTTCTAGTGTTAAATCTACAATGTAGGTAAACTCTTGCTAAAGAAGAAACAAAAATTAGTACAGTCAGATCTTTCTATAACTTTCTATAGAATCGATCTCTTAAGTCATGTTATATTATACTCCTATGTTTTCTATAACAATATTCTACTATAGTAGAACAAACAATGTTGTTAGCATCATGGGCGAGTAGAATTCAATAATTTTGGTTCAAATTCAATATTTTGTATTAAGATTCACTCAATACACATATAAATCACTTATCAAGAACCAAGTAAATACGTCTATGTTCTAGAACTCATAAACTTAAAATCTTGAAAACGGTGAATCACCACTTGGTGGTAATGAAATGAAGGCATCACAAGCTTTAGTTGTGATAGGAATAGCACATGAAACATCAGCTATAGGCAACAAACAATTAGCTAGAAGAGTACAAGTACTAGTTGTTGTTGCTCTAAAATAGCTTTCCCAATTATAATTATTGGGTGTTGAAAAATAATTATTCACTAATTCCAAATCTATCTCAAAAAATTCTTCTTCTTCATCTTCTTCTTCTTTTGGCAAATGATCAATAAGAATCTTGATTTCTTCTTTGAGTTCTTGATTAGAGACTAGAGCCATATTGTTTTGTCTC
Source organism: Solanum gracilifrons (assembly GCA_029582605.1). Taxonomy (NCBI): domain Eukaryota; kingdom Viridiplantae; phylum Streptophyta; class Magnoliopsida; order Solanales; family Solanaceae; genus Solanum; species Solanum gracilifrons. Next base: position 2,320 of record JAJOOH010002275.1, on the reverse strand, counting down.
TTAATTTTGGAGATTTAGGAATAATATAGTTATTTATATTAAGATTTGTGTGGTTGGTTGGTGGAAAATGGGTTAATTAGTAGAACGCTCTTCAACAAATCTTCAACTATCTTCTAAACTAATTAGATATTTGTAGTTATTTATTTCATAATGCAACTAATTAGATACTACTCTCTTGTTCCATATCAGTTGTCCACATTAATTTAGAAATTGCCTATCAATTTAGAAAATTAATATAGACTTAATTTTAAAAAAATATTTTATTCTTACAATTAATACTTTTTGAAAGTGTAAACAAGTTTATAAAGTTAAAATTCATTGATCATGCAAAAATAATCATTGATAGAATAAATAATTTTTATGTGATTAGTACATTTTTTTAATCGGTGATACGTTGTTTTACATACTTTTTGATTCGTATATTGCACATATTTAGTTTTTAAGATCCTAAATTTAAAAATAAAAGATTTTGAAAAAAACTTTATAACAAATTATACCAAGATAGATAAATTGAAACGAACGGAATAATTTGCTACCACCTAAACCAACAAAAGAAAGGTCAGTAGAAGTAGAGCTAACAGTAACAACCACATGGGAGGATTTTTATCACACATTTCCTAATTATTAATAGATGAATAATTATATTAATAATTAGCAGCCTGATACGTCAGAGCCCCGTCACAAGAACTTTATTTTATATTTTTTCCACCTATTTTATTGCATGATTATAAAGTACATAATAAGTTAACTATGAAGATGCTAGGAAGATAGTGAGGATTGAACTCACATTTATGGTACAAATATTTTTCATTGATATCACTAAAAAGTTTTGATAGTATGTTACGAAAATTTCACTCGTATCTCGCCATCTAACTCCTAAGTATCACTAGATTGATTGATGTAACGATATGTTTCCGTCATTATAGAAAAGCTAACGGGGAAAAATTTGGGGCCAGATTTTTTTTTTTGTAGTGTTTGGATTTTCCCAACCTTGTCCAGATTTAGACGAAATCAGAGTCATTGAGGTGTAGGGAAATCTGGTAACAATCGAGTGAATCATTTATGATTTTGATTACATGAGTAGTTAGATAACTCGTTAAGGAATCCGTACGACTTTACGGAATTGAATTCGGGAGAGTAGAACTCCCAGAATCGATCTTAGCGTAAAGGGTATTTACTGAGCGTCGTGGGTTAGAGGTGTGTTGTGAAATGAGAATTTTGAAATTCTTGAAATAGCTCTCTGTTTCGAGAATGTCGCTTTGGCGCTGGATTTTGCTGCTTTGGCGAGGCCACTGTGGCGGGCCCGACGTGAATTAAAGTCGTAAATAAATCCCTAAACGACCTCAGTATGCACTTTTCAACTTTTTGAGCTAAGGAACGACTCCCAGGCGACTCATACTCGTTTTTCACCATTCTTGAGGCTAAAGGTAAGCTTTTCATTCCCCGAATCCATTTTTTGATCCATAGAACGTAATAGAATGAGTGAATATTGATGGGGGAGGGTTTTGTTATAGATTCTATGGTGGAAACAACCCTAATTTGGATAATTGGGATCATGGGTTTGATCTAGGGTTCATAGAATTGTTAGTAATCCGGGTAATTAATGATTGTTTATTGATTCCCGTATTATATTGATTGTTTGTAGACCAAGAACAAGCGGAATTAATTCAAAAAGGGAAGGATCAAGTTTCTTAGGGTTTCAAGCTTGTTTCGAGGTTGGTGATGGTTGTGATTATATGATTGTGTAATGTATGTTTGTTCTTGCTTCATTATGATACTTGTATATATATGTATGAATGTTGCAATGTTGATCACACTTGTTGTAAATGAGATAGATAATTGATGAATGCCATGAAATCGTGACTTTAATGTATGATCTTGATGATATACTTGTGATTGTGATTGTGGTGTGTGAATGGGATCGGTTGCCACGTTTCGGCATAACTAACTTGGATCGGTTGCCACGTTCCGGCATGCTAACTGTTTGGGTTTGGGTTCCATGAGAGGACCAATGATTTGACATACATGTGAAGTTATTCGTTGTTTGTGAATGTTGATGATATTGTATATGTTGATATGTATGTATGTAATTATGATGTTGTTTGACTTGTTTATGTTGCACTAGTGGGATAACCGCGTGATCCTACCAGTACACTGTGGTTGTGTACTGATTCTGCATTTGCTCTTATTTTTGTTGAGTACAAGGCATCTTTAAGCGGCTATTGACAGACATCGCTTAGAAGATCAGTGATCGTCGTTCGAATTCAAGGGTGAGCCAATTCTTTCGGGCTGCCATGAAATTCTCTTTCGTCTATGTCCA
>JAJOOH010002274.1:0-26571 GCA_029582605.1 Solanum gracilifrons | reverse complement strand
ATATATATATAGTCTTTAAAAAAACATTCAAATAATTAAATGGTAAAATTTAGTAAAGAAGAATTTTTAAATAAAAAATTAATCTTTTTCTTCACCCCATCCCCTATCAAGGTACCCCACCCCCTCACTGCCCAGAATTTTATACAGGTTTTTTTTAAAAAAAAAGTTTTATCCAACACCACCGAGTACCCCGATTCTCCCCTTCCCTCCTCCTCTCCCCCCGAAAAAAAATACTTTTAAGTAAAAGATATTTTTCTCAAAAAAAAAGTTTAAAAGATATTTTTGTTTTTTTGGGCAGCGTTGATAGTGAGCTGTGAGGCTAGAGGTACAAGGTAGAGGATGGGGTGGGATGATAAGAAAAATAATTTTAAAAAATGAAGTTCCTTTATCCTCTTAAATTTCTAAATTATTAACATTTAATTATTTACATGTTCTTTAAATATTATTTTTTATTACATATATTTATGTGTGTGTCACGTTCAGTAGAAAATTCTACATATATGCACATGTAACATAAGACGGCCATTTTAAAATTCACTTAATTAAGAAGAGGGGTGCTTTTAAGGGTGTTAGTAGTTGGGGGACTAAAGTAAAAGTTCACGTCATGTTTAGGGGTGTTTTTAATACTTATCTCTTTTCATATTAATTGAAAGCTTTTACCTTCTTTTATTTTCTTCTTCCTTTTCAATGCTTTCACATTAAAAATAAAACACAACTTTTATTTATTATTTATACATGCTAATATCCCAAAGAAAACAATATTGACAAATAATAAAAAAAATAAAAGGTGGATTTCTCTTTGGTGTTTTTTCTAACCAAGAAGAAAAATAGTGATTTATAACTAAGTGTAACGACCGGGTTCTGTCGTTATAGAAAAGCCAATGGGGAAAAATTTTGGGCCAGAAAACTTTTTTGTAGTAACTAGAAATTTACCAACCTAGTCCAGATTTGGACGAAATCGAAGTCATTAAAGTCTAGGGAAATCTAGTAGCAATTGGGCAATTTATTATGATTTTAATTGCATGAGTAGATAGCTAAGACGTTAAGAAACCCGGACAACTTTAGCAATAAAAATATTAGAATTATTTGTATTAATTTTAACCCTTTTATATGATTTGATTTAATTTAATTAAATTCCCCAAAAGATGAAGCATATTCTTTATTTTAGTTTATTTTAATAAAATTTCATTTTGTTTACCAACTCTTATATTTTAATTGATAATCTTTGGTGAAAACTTTTTATTTATTCTTCAATTAATTTAAAATAGTTTTCATGCTTGAATTGACCGAATTGATTCAAATTATTATTTTCAAAATGATTCAAATAAATTCTCACATAACCTATCATTTAAAGTTTTAATTTTTATCTCATCATTAAAATGTTAACCTTAAGATTATTTGTTTGAAGTACTAATCTTGACTTTTTTTTAGAAGTTTTGCAAATGATTGAATTAGTTTCATTTTCCTAAAAACTTAAAGATATTCTTTTTGTGCACTAAATTAATTTTTCTCGAAAATAGTCAAATACTTTTAGTCAAGTCGTAGGTCAACCACGCGTTAAAGGACATTTCAAGTGCCTAACACCTTCTTGAAGTGTAAATTGAACCATGAACCGTTTTTTGGAATCTTCAAATGATTTTGTCCATTTAAGTGTTTTGGAAATTATAAGTTTTCTTAATTTCTTTCAAAAATTAAGTGGCGACTCTTTTCTAAGTATTTTTCTCAAATTGTTTTATATTTAGAACATTTCAAAAAGTGATTTTTCTTATGATAGCAAAATCACGGCATATCAGAAATGGTGACTCTGCTGTGTATTTTAGGTTCTGAGCCATAACATACTTAGGTTAATAATTAAGTTTTTAGTATTTGTTTTATTTTAATATATTTATTTTTTAAAATTTTTTAATTCTTTATTTATCATGCTTATGTGATATAAACTGCTTATCTGTTACTACTTTACATAAATTGTTTATTTGTTACTGATTAATATAAATTGTCATTCCGTTCATACTTCCTCCGATTTTAGAAAATTGACACTTTCACACGTACATGCGAGGTATATGTGCGGGGTGTCTCTATCTTTTTCTGTGTGACCGCGTAGCCTTCTCACTAGAGTTGTTTACTCGGGAACCTTGTGTCTAGTAAACCCACTCTTAATCAGCCCAGGATAGAGCTATACCAACACCTTTTATGTTGCATGCATCATATAAACTTAAGAGGCGTAATACCCTTGGTATATTAAGTTCATTAATCAACTTTATCCAAATGTCCAAGTGGGCTCACGACCCCGAGTGACTCTTAAAAATAGTTGTGCCAAAATATGAACCGTTTGTTCTAAATTAAATAACCTTTAGGAGGGAGTGTATTACTATCCCTTTTGTGATGCAGATGACTATGAAGATCCCAACTTTTGGCCTATGGAGATTAAATCGCAAGAAATCCATGAGACGAAGATGTGTAGATGCGATGGAGAGAATTTTTTTTTCTTTTTTGACATGTAATAAAGCTTGAGGCTATTTTGGTATTTAACTTTGTGAATAGATTCGTTTAATTAACTAAAGTGAAATGGAATAACATATTTTGGCACATTTATTTTTTAAATACGTGTTAGGCCTACCTCTGAAATAAAGAGGTTCCCTATATATTAGGACACATCATTTAATATACATGTGTAATGTGATTTGGGAATATTTTCTTGCTTACTTACTATTTCATTTATATGAAATTATTTGCAACCTGATTTTTATCTATTACAACTAACATCATCTTTGTTTTTTTCTTGTTTTTAGAAGAGATAATTATATGTCTTTATCTATCTTTTTTGTTGATTACCTATTGCATCTTTACAAATTATTATGTCATTTTCAAACATTTTTATTTTATATAATAATTTCTTTTTTGCGCTTAACGAACTTTAATGACTCTAGAGTATCATTTAGGCTCATAATTATTTTTAACTAGTGCAAAAACTTTTTTCCTTTAAATATTATCAAATTCGATTTGTCTTTATCTTAGAATTTCTTCTTCTGATCCTTTCAATACTTGTGTTCGCAATTTGTTTTAAGAATACTATTCTTACTCTCTCTAAATGGACATATTTTGTCACACCCCGAAGCTACCTTCTGGACACGGACACGAGACCTAGGATCACAACTGACCTCAAGCTAACCCTTCTTGCATATCATAAGCATACTAAAGTAATTTGAATCAAATAAACATTGTGCGGTAGATAACTCATATAAGAATCTGAAATGATGGAGAATACCCATATACTAAATATGTATATATGAAAACTGAGAGTTTGAATACAACTGAAAAGTCAAACTCTAACTATAAAGATGAAACTAACTATGTCTGAAATAAGCCTCTAAACTGACTAGAAGTGTTGGGACATGCCCCAGCTAAATCTAGCAAAACCTTAAACTAAAGTTAAAAGAAAGAAAGATAATCATGTCATTAGTATTTGAAGAATTAGGACTAACCACTGATGTTGTTGAATTGAAGATCGGGAATCGATCTATGTGTGATTTGACTGTTGGGACCTGAACCTACATCACGAGAAGATGTAGCGCAGAGTATGCGTCAGTACTTGAAAGGTACTGAGCATGCATGATAGAGTAAAGCTGAATAATAACATAACTTAACAAAGCAATAAAGCAATGCTATAATCTGAGCATGATAAAGATACTGGAAATACTGAACATGGCTGAATTAATGCAATGACCAAGTTTACAACATGCTCAGATTGAATACTGAACTATACTAATAACATGGTGAATGCAATAGAACCTAATTGAACTGTAAGGGAACTACTAGTAACCGACATAAAACCACATGAGCTAAATGTGGAGTCCGATATATACGCCCCATTGAGAGGACCCAATATACCCTTCCAGAGGTACAGAGGCATGCTGGCATGATCACTAAAATGATTCCCACAGAGGGGACTTACAATCTATAGGGCACATAGTTCTGCGATGTGAAGGTGATTGACCCTAGTCCACTCAATTTTAAGCTTCCCATATGCTTAAGTAATTAACACTTTATGACTAAAATGTTGTAATACTAGATAGCTCAATATACTAACATGCAAACTGAGAATGCAACATTAATATACTGATAATAATGCATTCTAAAGTAAAATATGTTTATATATAACTGAATTAACTGGCCTAGCATGTGTAATTCATGAACTAAAAGAACTACATAGCTAGGGTTCTATGTTTAAGCATGGACCTGGGCAATACCGATACTGGATTCATGATAATATGATTTGGATCATTTGAACAACTAAAACCCAACAATTCTAATATTTAAGAAACCCTAAGTCTAGATAATATTAAGGGAATCAAGATTCTGACTGATATATAGGGACCTAATGGGTGAAAGAAACCCACTAGTGAAATTCCACACACCACATGATTAATTCCACATAAATAATGACGCCATATCATCAAAGAAAATACTACGGCATCCAACTCTAAGTCACGAGTTGGGTAATTCTTCTCATTAACTTTCAACTGTCTAGAGGCATAAGCTATAACTTTGCCATTCTGCATTAAAACACAACCCAAACCAACTCTAGATGCATCACAATACACCATAAAACCTTGTATACCTTCTAGTAAGGTCAACACTGGGGCAGTAGTCAACCTCTTTTTCAATTCCTAAAAACCTTTTCTCACAAGCTTTAGACTATTGAAACTTCACTGTTTTTTGGGTCAACTTGGTCAAAGGGGATGAAATAGATGAGAACCCCTATACGAACGTTCTATATTAGACGGCCAAACCCAAGAAACTCCTAATATCAGTTGGAGATGTGGGTCTAGGCCAACTCTGAACTGCCTCTATCTTTTGGGTATCAACTCTAATTCCATCACCAGAAATTATGTGGCCCAAAAACGCCACAGACTCAAGCCAAAACTCACATTTAGAGAACTTAGCATATAGTTCCTTATCTTTCAAAGTTTGAAGGACAATTCAGATATGACTATCATGATCTTCTTCATTCCTTGAATAGATTAGTATGTCATCAATGAAGACGATAACAAACATATCTAAATACGGTTTGAATACTCTCTTCATAAATTCCATGAACGCTGCAGGTGCATTAGTTATACTGAACGGCATGACCACAAACTCATAATGACCATAACGGGTCATGAATACTGTCTTGGGAATATCACACTCCCTTACTTTCAATTGATTGTAGCCAGATCTGAGGTCAATCTTAGAAAAACAAGAAGCACCCTGAAGTTGATCGAATAAATCATCAATTCTTGGAAAAGGATACGTGTTCTTGATGGTAACCTTGTTCAACTGATGATAATCTATACACATCCAAAGTGAACCATCTTTCTTTCTCACAAACAAGACCGGTGTGCCCCAAGGTAAAACACTTAGTCGAATAAAGCCCTTATGTAGAAGATCTTTTAAGTGCTCTTTAAGGTGTTTCAACTCTGCTGGTGCCATTCTATATGGCAAAATAGAGATAGGACGAGTATTTGGAAGAATATCAATACCGAAGTCTATCGCTCTCTCAAGAGGATTTCCGGGTAGATCATCTGTAAAAACTTCTAGGAACTCTTTTACTATAGGAATTGACTGAATATGAGGTATCTCAACACTAGAGTCATTAACTCGGACTAAGTGATAGACACACCCCTTGGAAACTAACTTTCTCGCCTTAAGTTATGAAATAAAACGACCCCTAGGCACTACTGAACTACTCTTCAACTCTATAACTGGTTCACTGGAAACTGGAACTTGACTACTCGAGTTCTACAATATGTTGATGCATAACATGCATGAAGCCAGTCCATACCTAGAATGACATCAAAATCTACCATGTCTAACTCAACTGAAACAACCATGGTACTCTTGCGATTGACGGAAACAGAACTATCATGATAGACTCTTTCTTCTACAATAGACTCATAATCAGGTGTGGAAACACTGAAGGGTTCACTATGTTGCTCAAGAAAAATAGAAAAATTGAAGACTTGGATCATACCAGTGACAACATCTGGCAAATCCTTCTTCTCTTGGCGACTAGTGATATCATAAAGACGGTTTCCTTCTCTGCCTGCCCTTGAAGTAGCTCATCTAGATGCAGCTCTATCTGATGGAGCAATTGAAGAAGACTGGGCTTTATTGCCCCCATTACCATTACTCTGTATGCTCTTAGGACACTCTCTCATAAAATGACCGTCCTGGCCAACTTGAAGCAACTAGTGGAGCAATCACGACACACCCTTGAGTGGCTCCTACCACACATAGTACATGCAGGAGTCTTAGTACCCCCTTGTGCCTTACTACCTTGAGAATACGCAGGTCAAGCTCTGAAGTTCTGGAATTCTGACTATTGCACTCGCATTTGTTCCTTGGTGCAGGTGCACTAGTAAATGATGGAGCAGGTCCTTTCTGCTTATGTTGGAAACAAGACCGGTTCGCATTACTCTTTTGCTGCCCGAATTCATTCCCTGATGTCTTATCTCTCTTATTCTTAAGTTTTTATCTATCCTTCAGCTTGCCCTCCTCAACTTGTTGCACATGGATCATCAGCCTTGCTATGCCTATGTAACCTATTAGCATGACTTCCTTACTTTCCTTACTTGATACACAAGTCAACCCAACAACGAATAAATTCATCCTGCTTATCATGTCAGCAACCATTTTTTTGCTCCTATTAGCTCATGAGGAAAGAAATGCCTCATAAAGGAACTCTCGACCATAGGAAAGCTCACAATCGGTTACGCATAAGAACGAGTTAGAAAATTTTTAGAGATAAAACTCTAACGCACAAAATGAGTGTGAAAGAAGTGAGATAATTTCCTAAATATTGTAGCCTCCTAATTATAAATATGGCGCGTTTCACACCGATAACTAGGACTCTACAGAAACGGCTTCATAAACTCCCTAGGACTCTTGAACTTTGTGCTCTAATACCAACTTTGTCACACCCCGAGCCGGCACCCCGGACGTGGCTGACACTCGAGAACAATTGCTGGCCCCAAGGGAACCCTTGACATGGCTTACTAAACTCAGCGGAAGACTTAACTTAACAAGATAATCTCAAAAAATAACTTTAAAGAGATATAACACTTAGCCAAAACAACAGCTGAAGTCTTTAAACAACGTCTGAATGATAAAGTAAAGACAACTAAACTACTAACTGTCTAACTGTCTATGAAGCCTCTAAAACAAGGAGGGATGTCGGGACAGGAGCCCCAGTCATCCTACCAACTAATAGCTAGAAAAGAAATGTAAAAAGGAGCCCTCTGGAAGCAAGGAGGCTCACCAACTGAGTCTATGTGCTGAACCTAATCAACGAGGCGCTGAATGCTGATCTAGGTTACCAGCGTCTGCATCACGGGATGATGCAGGCTAACTGGCATCACTAAATTGAATGTATGAGTATGCAAGTTGGAATGCTAAACACAACTTAACCTTGAAAGGAATATGAAAGAAACACTTACCTTGGCTCTTCTCAACTAATGAATACTTAACTCAAAATAAAGCAATGAAACACATGCAATAAATGAAAAACTTTGTAAAACTATAAAAGCAACTTAGTTCGTTAAAGAAAATGCAATAACAAACTCAACTTTACTCATATAATAATGTAATATAGTTTCTGTGGGAGTTTCTCTAACCGATAACCACCACTATGAGCCTAAGTGGTGATACAACGTCTTGCCCACGCTGCCAGAACTGTCCTATACTTTTCCATCATATAGAACGTTTAACTTAGTGGATGCACTATTCTATTCTAAAAGCATCTTAAGGAGTCATCTAAAAAGTGTGATCATTTACTATCCATGATGGCTACATGGTTTATGGAGGCTTGAGTTAAATGAACTCGCATCCCCATCTCGGTGCTCAATACTACTCCCAAAATATACTTTGCTCGTATATTTTAAAAACAAACTTCTTTCTTTGGTTTGAGATAATTGCTCAAAACTTAGCTTAAAAGCGCTCTTGGAATCGATGTTCCATTTTCATGCTTAAATGTGAAAACATTTATAAACTCTTTGGGAATACTTAGTTCCCTTATAGATTTTTGAGAAATGAACTCAATTCTTTACTCTTTGCTTAACTTGAAACTTAAGTCTTAAAACAAAAATAAAACATTTGTTAAAGACGGTAGAGAATTACTTCTTAACTTTTAGACTTGAGTCTTAACTTGTTGACTTTGATCCTAACATTCCTTCAATTGGATTATGGATTCAAGGTTCATGATCTCATGTTTATAGATTATTTCATTATGTTTAGATGTACCTTAGATGTTGGAATCAACTAAGAAACACAGGTACATTCTTAAGGAACACGTACTAAAAGGTGGGGAACTAATGGGTAGAACTGGCATCCCTGGCGCTTTGAGGGGCACGGGGAGCCAGCCCTCAAACTTCATAGAACATGTTGGGGCGCGCTGGCTGCCACGTCACCCCAAGGGGTAAACTTTAGAGACCCTTTTAGGGCGCGTTGGCTGGCACGACATCCCACCCCCTTCCCCATGTGTTTGACGACTTTTCTTGCTCGTTTTTCACCTCTAAACCCTCTAAACTTCAATGGGTTTTTCCCCAAAAACTTAGAATCATTTATACCCTCAATATATGATAGATTCAACCCAAAATTACACCTGGAGATATGAATCATATTGCAACAAACTCCAACAACACAACCCACAAGATATTCAATGAAACTTTCAACAATGTTCATCAAGAACTCAATTTCTAAACTTTCAAAGACTTAAATTCGCTGAATTGAATCATTGTTGGTGCATGTGTGAACTAACACAACTCTATGTAATCTTACATCCCTTGTAGGGACCACCCTCGACGAAATCTACAAGCTAAACTTGACGATCATGACGAATCTTGCTTCCTCTTCTCCCTTTTTTCTTTACTCCTTTCTCCAAACACTAGCGTGAAATTCATTTTTCTAAAACTAACTAAAATCTGACTTTACCCCAATTAAACTCCTAAAAATGAATTAGAATAATTAGTAAGGAAAAAACTAAATTACCCTTCCAAAATCCAGATTAGACTTTCCTTAATCAAACAACCCAACTTCCAAAGGGCAAAACTTACTCATACGAACTCAGAATCATACAAACTTAGAGGTGTTGGAAATATCATTCCAAGAGCTTTCCAACCATATCGAGAAGTACAACTAACTCATTCTGAGCTAGGATTTATAGCTATTTGAAGTTGACCAAAACTCAACTTTTCCTAACTTAAACAAATTTCCAGATTTTCATTCTTTCCAAAAATGACTATTTCCAATTATTAGTTTCTTCCTAGTTATTTAAAATTGCGAGATGTTACAGATAATCAGACTTTTCCCGGTTTTGCCAAATTTATCCATTTGACGACTTTTGCCATTAAGAATGTTGTCACCCACTCCATCATTGTGAATTTTACGCCATTTAGTACAACTACGGGCTTCTCAGACATCACCCAAAAAATATAAACAACAACCAAGCACAACCCCCCAAATCTTAATTCATTTTAAAGCGCAAGATTACGGGAATTTAACAATCATAAGAAAATGGGGAAGAGTTTCAAATTTAATAATAGGCATATTCAAAACAACTAAGATCAGGGAGGCCCAACACACATCACTAAGATCAGATCATCTGAAAATGAGTACAAAATGCGATAAAAATGAACATGTGGTTTGGAAAACCAACCTCTTATGCCGAACAATACAAAAATTGAAATGCTAGGCGGCAAAGTTTTCGAACTCCAAGCACATGTTAACAAATACAACATGTTGGAAATACAAAAAATATTCAAAATACTAAATGGGTGCGAGATTTGGAATATTAAAAGCGAGGGGAAATGAAAGGGCTGGGAGTTTAAACCATTAACCCTTTTTTTAAAAGACCGTCCAGTTAATGCCCATTCGACGACATTGGTCCAGATTACCAACCTACTCGGTGACACGCAGAACAATCCATTGCCTCATCGAATTGTTTGGGACCTTCTGTCATATTGAGGGTCCAAATGGCGGACTAAATTGGCATCGCTGACCTAATCGATGACTCGCCAATAATTTCACTGGCTCGCCGAGTTTTACAGACTCTCATTTGAATTTTTTTTTAGTCGAATGGTGGTCTAGGTTAGGGTCGCCAACCTCATTGGTGATGCACCTCCTGGTCTTTTGGTTTGCCACCCTGTACTTTCTGAATAATTCTCACACCTTAACCTGTACAATCATCACACCTATATTCTAGAATACCAAATCAACCGAATGGGTTGGGTCGAGTCCCAAGGGAGTGATTTCTGAGAATTAAGAGTTAAGCGCGAATATGCTAGAGTTAACCATATCTAAAAACAATATCAAGTAAAAACATGATAAATCAAGGGGTGACACGAATGTCAATTATCAATGGAGGGGTTTGTATTCAACTAGTGAACAAAAAAAGTGAAAACAAAAAGATGCAAATATAAGGAGACATAATTTTTTGGATGTGATACGAATATGGGATAAACTACACATTCGGGTAAATGTTATTGATAATCAATTTCTGAACATTTGTAACTAGGCTAGACTTTAGTGGCGGTAAATTCTCTCTCGAGCAACTTTCCCCGAATCAACTCGTGTTCTCTCGAACACCGAGTTGCCGCAATTATGCATAGACTTCGCCTTAGCCCATTAACTCTCTCGAGCTGAAACCACGATGACCCAATAACCACCGGCTATCGATTTAGTAGTCTTAGTTTTCAAATTTCTCTCTCGAGCAAGCTAAAAACACTAAGATGAAATCGTATTTGCAACTACAATCCCATTAAGTTCAAACACAACTACTAAACAAAATCACATGTAAACAGCAAATAGACTAACAATAAGCAATAATCTTCAAAAGATAAGCAAAAATGTTTGCTACTTGAAAACTTAGAAAATAAAATGTTGTATATGAAATTGCATACTAAGATAAAAATTCAAACTAGTATTTATAGTTGTCAAAAAAATGTGCTATGAAGGATCACTCGGCGCAGTTAGTCAGGATCGCCGATTCACTCGGAGATCCGCCCTTTGGTTTGCTTCATCGCCTTTGTGCTTTTGCCTTCAACATCTTCACATTCTGGATCATTGAGCGATAAAGTACTGCTTCACGAAACTGTTCGGCGATGCGGCGAATGCTCCCTTTTATCACCAACTTGATCTTTTCCTTCAAGGCTCAGCACACTGGAACGTTGGGTGAAGTTAAGGCCATTCGGCGATTCGGCTAATGCATTAGGCGATCCTCAGGCCTTTTTTCTTCGTCTTTTCAGCTGTTTTGTTCCTTTTTGCCAAGTGTGTCCATTCTATGCCTCAAACTTCAAATACCTAAAACTGAAGGATTTACATCAGTTATTGAGACAAAATAAGCATTTGAGGACACTAATTCTATTAAAATGAAGCCCTAAATGAGTCCAAATTGTGGACTCATCAATTTTCTCTCTTGTTTAAATGTGAAAATATTTTACTCTAGGAAATACTTAGTCTCCATGTAATCTTTTGAAGAAATGAACTTCACTCTTACTCTTACTCAACTCAATGCTCTAGTCTTAAAACAAGTTTAAAAATATAGTAAAAGACTTCTCAAAAAAAAGTCCATGCCGAATTATGGACGTGAACGACTCAATTTAAAGCTTTCAATAACCGTAACTGTAACTCAATACTCGAAACTCAATAACTCAAAACTCGAGAACTTCAATAATAATACTCACTTCAAGAATGCTTGACTCAGAGGGTTCATGCGGAATTATGGGCATGGACTACTCAACTGAAGGACTCAAAGATATTTCTCATCTCAAGACTACTCGACTTATAGGGTTCATGCGGAATGACGGGCATGAACTACTCAACTCAAGGACTTCATGGGTAACATGTAATAGTTCCATGATTAGGAATATAATCTCTAAAAGTATAGGAACTAGATACTCAAGACTTAGAACTTGAAGGTACTACTCCTCTCAAAGATACTCAACTTATGGAGTACATGCGGAATTTATGGGCATGAACGACTCGACTCGAGAGTCAACCTAACAACTCTTCCCACTCATACTTAATTTCTCAAAACATAGTTCAAATCGATAGTTGATGTCAAAGGATTCACAATTGAACTCAAAAGCTTTCTTGAATTCTACTCGTAACTCTCTCTTGAATGTGAATTATTAATTCAAGAGTTATGGTTCATGATATGAAGGATCTTGTGATGATAAAGTAGACTCATGAATAAATTCTCCTTGTCCTCATACTCACTTTCTCTAGTCTTGAAACAAGTTATTAGAAATTGTTAAAGACTCCTCAAAAAGACTCAAAGGGACTTTCTCAAAATATTCGAAAGAACTCTCAAGACTTAAGTCGTAACACTACCTTGAATTTGAATTATGAATTCAAGGTTATGATCATGTTAACAATGATTTCTAGGTGTTTAGAAGTAGCTTAGAGTGTTAAAAATCGAAAGGGCTTGAAGGTACCCTTTTAAAGGACTCAAATAGCTGAAACGACGGAGAAGGGGTAGGGGCAGGTGACCCTGGTACACTGAGTGGCACAGAGCGCCAGCCCTCTACCTACAGAGGAGTGGTTGGGGCGCTCTGGCTGGCATGGGGTGCCAGGCCCCATCCCAAAAAACGCTGACGACTTTCTTTACTCGTTTTCTCACCCTATATCGCCTAGATTCGAACGGTTTCTTCCCCAATCACTTGGATTCAATTTTTAACATAAGTACACACTAATTTATTCAATACAACCCTCAAAAAACTCATTTTCATCTCAAGAAATTATCAAAACCCCAACAAAACAAGATTTGAAAGGAAACTCAAAAAACAGTTATCAAGAACTTAAATCTTTCAATCTTTATGAATGAATTCGAATATAAAAATCATGTTTGGCGTGTTGGTGAATGAAACCAACACTATGGAAACTTACATACCTCTTACGGATCATACCCATGGCGAAAATCTGCAATAAAACTCAAGAACCTCTACGAACACCTTGATCCTTTCCTCTTTTCTCCTCTTTTCTCTGCTTTTCTCTTCTTGAACTCTCAACTAAAACCCTAGGCGTATATTAGGATTATAAAACTGAACCTAATAGGATTAGATCCTTAAAACCATACTAAAAATTAATTAAATCTTATTTGGTAAGGAAAAAACCAAAATACCTCTCACTATTTTCGGATAACTTTCCTTAACTTGACAACTTAACTTCAAAACGGCATATCACACTCATCCGAACTCGAAACTTAGCAAACTTAGTGGCGTTGGAAATATAATTCAAAGAACTTTCAATAGATATCTTGTAGTCCACCTAAATATATACGGTACTGAGAGTTATGATTGTTTGAAGTTGACCCAAAACTCATAACTTGCAAAATTTCAGATTTTGCTCTTTCCAATTGAGTTCTTTTTGGAACTGAAGGTGCTAAATCTAGTGACTTGACCTTAATACTTAAGAAATTTTAAATTCCTTGGTAAAATCTCACTCACTACGAAGAACGGTTTGAGTCTTAGTTCGAAAATTTTTCTGGGGTGTTACAACATATGATAGTCTCGTGATTAAGAATTTAATCTCACAAGGATTAGGAACTCAATAATCAATACTTAGAACTTGAAGATACTACTCCTCTCAAAGAGGCTCAACTTATGAAGTTCACGCGGAATTTATGAGCATGAACGACTCGACTCAAGGGACTAAAGAACATTATGGAACTCATGTATACGACTTTTCTCATTTGCATTCTTACTTCCTCAATACTTAGCTCAAATTGATAGTTGATCTCAAAGGATTCACTATTTAACTGAAAGACTTTCTTGAACTCTATTATTAACTCTTTCTTGAATTTGAATTATGAATTCAAGGATCATGATTTTACATATAGGATCTCTCAATGATTAAATGAAGTTTAGATAGTTGATAATAAGAAATGAGCGAAGACACAAACTAAAGGACACTGGCGATGCGGAAGATGAATTAAATTTTTGGTCGCCAAATAAATTTTTGGACTATTAACTCCACATCCTCTGCACGACGCGGAGAGGGAGATAATTTTATGGGGACTGAATTTTTAAAACACCTTCGCAAAGCGGAGCTGGGCACGTATGTTTTCCCGACCTTTTCTTCCTCTTCCAAACTCGAATCAAGTCATACCTACTGCAATGCTAAGTTAAAATTCGCGAATTCTTTAAATCCAAAAACAATTCAGCGAAACCCACACAAGGAACTATCAATTAACTCATCTTATTCGAAAACACTTACCTCAATAACTCAACAAGAACTTCATTATCAAAGAACGAAGCACAAAACCTCAAGAACTCAACCAGATTATCAACATACTCAATCTCATGGATGAAATTCATAAAAGAAAGCGTGAGGGTGAACAAACCCAACACTGTGGAAGCTTACATACCTGAAAGAATCATCTTCTTAAAGAACTTGAAGTAATATATTGGAAGATGGAAACTAGCCTTAGCGTTTCTTGAAGCCTCTTGAGCATAAAATTTTAGGAGTGAATGAGAGGGTGCGATTTATGAAAATTGACTTTTCTACACGTTTAGGAAAATTTAGATGACCACCTAAGGGTTTTTATGACTAAAATACCCTTAAATAAATAAATAAAACAAGCTGGGAGTCGGAATAATTTTTTAGTAGGCAGTGAGGTCCGTATAGGCTCCGTAACATGAAGACATCAGAGAGTTACTGCCAGGTTTGCGCGTCGTTAGTAAATCAGTCATAACTTTTTACTTAGAGCTTGAAATTTATCAAACTCAGTGGCGTTAGAAAGAGGACTCGAAGGATATGGGTCTCCTAACCCATCCTGTACTAAAAGTTGTTGTCATTTGAAGTTTACTCAAAAGTTATGAAAAACATAGAAATGACTTGAATAAACTCTCTTTAGTTCTTTTTGGAACTCAAGGTGCTATATCTAGTGACCTTAACAGTTAGGAAAATTTTAAATTCCTTGGTAAAAACTTACTCACTACGAAGGATTGTTCAAGGCTTAGCTAAAAGAATTTCTGGGGTGTTACAATATTTCCCCCTTAGGATCATTCGTCCTAGAATGACGACTTGACTGGGTATGGAATGGGGTTACTCTTATAAGATCTGAGTCTAATGGTATGCTCTTACTATATTCAAGCTTAACCTAAATCCTTAGGTTCGGGTTCTATACCTCTCTTTAGGGAATCTCATCCCAAAACTATTACTCGTTACCACCACATTAGGCTCATATCAAGAACCACCTAATATTTTAACAACACCATATTCAAGCTTAGTACTCTAACAACCCCATGGAATCCTACTAACCAGCTCCTTAAGAAATTCTCACACTTGACTTGGTTTATCATCTTACCATCTCCCCCTTAGGTCTAAAGCTAGCACTTGAAAGCTATGGACCTATTCAACATTGACAACTCAATTATGTTATCTAGGCACACATGGAAAATTATAACGTAATTGGAACCTCATCTTGTAACATACCATCTTGGCATACCTCTTAATGATCTTGTTACTGTTGTGACTTAGCCACACTTCACTGCCCTTATCTAAACGTTAGGGTCTCTCACTTGTACCACTCATATTCATTTCCTCTTATCATCTCAATCCCTCACCTACTCTAGGTCAAGTCTTCTAGATCAAATCTCACGACTAACACCATCACCCTCATGTTGCCATTCTTTTGATCATGACACATATCTCAAATTCAAGGTTAATATTTATGACTAAACCTAAATATCAATATGATTGCTTGCTTGCTTACTAACTGACTTCTACTAGATAAAAATTCAAAAATACTCGTCCACTAAGACCTTATGAGAAATAGTCAATCCTTACCTCTTAGTATTCATACTTACAATTTACTATCATATTTTTCTTCACAACTTGAGTACTATTCATTTATTCACTACACATCAATGCCTAATTAGTTCTGTAACACTTCCAATATTATGGGCACTCCCTCAAATTCATAAGCCTAGCTTAAATCTATCACCTCATGTATACTACTTCTCTTTTATTCAATGCTTACACTTGGTCAGTACCTACACAATGACACTTCATCACAAAATCCTTTTTAGCTATAACACACTCTACATCCTATGACGGAATATTGACAACTAATCACTTCTTAGACTACCCCATAAGGGAAAACTCCTAATTACTAACTTACTAGGTGTATGACTATAGTAACATAGCTTGTCAAAACATCATCTCCCTTACTTAGATTACTAAATTTCTACATATTTTACTATAACTCTGGGCTCTTTCACTACTACTGATCATGATCTCGTAACTCATGCTACCATTCTAGGATGAAAATACCACCTAAGAAAAGAGGAGGCGCTCTTCCAATATTGAGCTCCTAGCCCTACCTCTCTTTTTTCAAAAGTATATAGAAATGGTAGTGGTGTTGAGTTTCTCGACCCTTTGACTTTGGATTAGTAAGTTCTATTTCTCGATGGGGGCAGGGAAGGGATATAACTCAGTGGTAGAGTGTCACCTTGACGTGGTGGAAGTCATCAGTTCGAGAGGCTAATCCGTAATATCAAATGCAGAAGAATGAGGTTCGAGTTGATGAACAGGAGAAGGCCGCAATACATCTCCATCATAATTCTCCCCCGAGGCTGATTAATTAGGTTAAGGAAAATATTACTAGCTGGGGTTTAGTTCAAACTGCCTTGACTCCGAAGGAGAAGATTCCTAGTATGTTTTCCCGGTGGAGAGTATAGGGCATTTGAATAGAATCCCTGCCATTGTTTGATTACCCAGATGGGATTGGATAGGAAGAGATATTGATAATTATCCCATGGAGGCTTACTACTTAGCTGATAGATCAGGTGAGCCAGCCATGATCACTAAACTCACCAAAGCAGCAGCATATGCAAATTGGAATCTATTCATTCCTTCTCAGACTCACCTAGAGGTCTTTTTCATCTCGTAAAGCGGTATTTCTCTCTTTTATCATCTCTTCAAGGACATAGAGCTTTGGTTCCCCTTCTTTCTAATGGGCTACGAGGACCCTAGGACTTTCTTTTTGAGATAGATAAAATAGAATGGGCTCCTACTCTGTTTCAATCGCTGATGCTAAAAACAAAGACACAGAGTGCAAGCTCTAAACATAATCCCTCATAAGAATCTAAACTGAAACGGGGCTTAGAAAAGATAGTAAAAATCGCCTTTAGCTTGAACGCACGATTCATATGAACATGAGTGCATTCCTTTGAAACTAAACACTTAAATCACTCATGGGATTTCCTCAAGTCCCTCTGGAGTCTAATGACTTCCTTAAGATTTTTGCTAAGAGCAACTCATCGATAAAGGACTAACTTTTCTTTTCAACCACCTCTAGTATGGGGTAGTCAAATGGATATAAGAACGAACAAGTTAGAATAAATCTCTACGACATAGCTCTATTGCACGACTAAGAGAATGAAAGATGGGAAACTATTCTTAAATGTCTTTAGTCCCTCGTTTATAAAAGTGGGGTCCTCACAACCATAAACAAAACCCTACTGATACAACCTCATAGACACCATAGGACAATTGAACTATGTGCTCTAATATCAAGTTTGTCACTACCCGAGACTACACCCTAGACGTGGCCTGCAGTCGAGAACTATTGTTGTTCCCCAAGTGAATCCTCATTCTGGCTGACTACAAGCAGAAGACTCACTCAAGCATACAAAAGCATGAAAACTAAATTCAATTCAAATAGTAAACTTTAAAATAATCTGAACAATACTGAATAGATAACTCTGAATAAAAATGATATATTCAACACACCATAAATAGGCAACTTAAGTTATTAAAATATTTAACATAATAAATGAATAGACTTCTGAAACTCTATTGTCGATCTATGAAGCCTATAACTGACAAAGATGGAAGTTGGGGCATGACCCACGACATCCTAACAACTATTATAACTAAAAATACAAGTGGAAGCCTTCGAAAACAAGGAGGCTCACAATAGCTACCTAGAACTACATGTGCTATCAACGAAGCGCCTATGGATGATCCTGAGTACCTGTATCTGCATCAATTCATGATACAGGCCAAATGACTCAGTAAATGGAATATACGAGCATGCAAGGGAAATAATAAACCATAAACATAAGCTTGAACTTATGGGATAGAAACATGCTTACCTCTTCTCAACACACTCAACTTAACTCAACTCAAAGAAAGATAGTTTAATTCAACTCAAAGAAAACAGGGTTCAACTCCACGATAAGATATTCAACTCAGTGAAATAAGGCTTAACTCAATAATAAGATATTCAACTTAGTGAAATAAGGCTCAACAAAATAATAGCATATTCAACTTAGTGAAATAAGGCTCAACTCAATAATAAGACACTCGACTCTGGGTACTCAAACTCTGGATACTCAACTCAATATAAAGCAACAATAAGAGATGCAATATATAGAAAGCTTTTAAAACAGTAGAAAGCAACTCAATGTATTTAATAATACAATATACTCAATTTGTATCTAACGATACAAAATAAACTCTGTTTTTCTATAAAAATACAAAATAAATTTTCTGTATATAAGAATAGAAAATATCTCTATGGGAGTATCTCTAACCGGCAACCATCACTATGAGTTATGTGATGCCACAACGTCTTGCCTCATGCTACCAGATCCGTCCTATACCTTGCAGGGGTATAGAACCTAACTACTAATTGGATCCACTAGTCTATGCTAAAAGTATTAAGGAATCATCTTAAAAGTATGACCCTTTTCTACCCATGCTGGCTACACGATTTATGGAGACTTTGAATTATCTGAACTCATACTTGCCCCCATATCGGCGCTCAATACTACTCCACAATGTAACTAGCTCATATTTTTAAAAACATAACTTTTCTGCGGTTCGAGATTATTACTCAAAATTTATCTCTTAAAAGAGATGGTATTGTGAACAATACATAAAAACTCTTTTGGAAATCGGTGTTTCCTCTGTATTTAAATGTAATTTACTCTTGGGATTACTTAGTTCCCATATATCATTTTAAAGAAAGATGAACTCAACTCTACTCATCCTCAAACTCATAAGCTCAAGACTTAAAACAAATTTAAAAATGTTTGCAAAAGTCCTCTTAAAATAGTGTTCATGCCGAATTATGGATGTGAACGACTTAATTCAAGGTTTTTAATAACCATACATAGAACTCAAGAACTTTAATGATACTACATATTTTAATAATAATCAACTCAAAGGGTTCATGTGAAATTATGTGCATGAACAAATTAACTCAAGGACCTTCATGGGTAACATATGATAGTCTCATTATTAAGGAATATAAACTCAAAAGGATTGGGAACTCAATACTCAAGACTTAGAACTTTAACATACTACTTCTCTCAAAGATGCTCAACTTATAAATTTCATGCGGAATTCATGGGCATGAACGACTCAACTCAAGGGTCTAAAGAATATTATGGAACTCATGTATACGACTCTTCTCATTCTCATTCTTACGTTCTCAATACTTAGCTCAAATCGATAGTTGATCTCAAAGGATTCACGATTTAACTCAAAGACTTTCTTGAACTCTAGCCTTAACTCTGCCTTAACTTTGAATTATGAATTCAAGGATCATGATTTGATATTTAGGATCTCCCAATGATTAAATGAATTTAGATAGTAGTTAATAAGAAACGAGCGAAGATACAAACTGAAGGATACTGGCGACGCGGAAGATGAATTAAATATTTGGTCGCAAAATAATATTTGGGAAAGTTAACTCCGTATCCACTCCACGATGCGGAGAAGGAGGTACTTTTCTGGGGACTGAATTTGGAAACACCTCTACGACGCGGACCTGGGGACTTATGTTTGCCCGATCTTTTATTCCTCTGCCAAACTCGAATGAACTCATACCTACTACAATTCTAAGGTCAAAATTCGCATATTCTTATAATCCAAAGAAATTTTGGCAAAACTTACACGAGGAACTATCTATTTTGTCTTATTCAAAAACCCTCACCTCAAGAAATTCATTATCAAAGAACGAAGCACAAAACCTCAAGAACTCAACAAGATTATCAACATACTCAATCTCATGGATGAAATTCGTAAAAGAAACTCATGATCGACATGTGGGTGATTAAACCCAACACTATGGAAGCTTACATACTTGAAATAATCATCTTCTTGAAGAACGTGAAGAAATATATTGGAAGATGAACCCTAGGCTAAGCGTTTCTTGAAGTATCTTGAGCGTAGAATTTTAGGAGTGAATGAGAGGGCGTAATTTATGAAAACTGATTTCTACACGTTGAGGGAAATTTAGATGGCCTCCTAAGGGTTTTTAGGAATAAAATACCCTTAAAGAAATAAATAAAATGATCTGGGAGTCGGAATAATTTTTCAGCAGACATTAAGGTTCGTAGTGGTTTCGTAACGCGGAGACATCGCGAAGCTGCTGCCAGGTTTACGCGTCGTTAGTAAATCAGTCATAAATTTTTACTCATAGCTCAAGCTTTAGCAAATTCGGTGGTGTTGGAAAAAGGACTGGAAGGGATTTAATTTTATATCTTATGGGTCTCCAAACTCATTATGTAAGTTATCGTCATTTGAATTTAACTCAAAACTTAAGAAAAACTTAGCAATGACTTGAATGAACTCTCTTTAGTTCTTGGTGGAACTCCAGGTGCTATATCTAGTGACCTTAACGCTTAAGAAATATTTAAATTCTTTAGTAGAAACTTACTCACTATGAAGGATGGTTCAAGTCTTAGCTCAAAATATTTTTGGGGTGTTACAACCTCCTTGCTTCCGGACGATCCCTTATTTATATTCAGTTATTTCAGTTTGTTAGGATGATTGGGGGTCTTGTCCTGGCATCCCACATAGTATTATAGGCGTCATATATAGATAGACAGTAGTTCATGAGTCTTTTCATTTTCAGTTGTTTATCTTGAGACTTGAGTTGCCTCTTTGGCTAGTTGAATGTTTTATTTCTAAAATATTCTAATTATTTCTTAGAGACATTGAGTAAAGTTGTGATTTTGAGTTCATCTTATGTATGAGTAAGTCTTCCGCTAAGAGTTAAGCTATATCAAAGTTCACTTGGAGCCAACAATGTTTCTCTTGAGTGCTCGTCGCACCCAAGGTATAGGCTCGAGCCGTGATATCCAAGTACAAATAGATTGTTGTTAACTGTACCAATGAAAAGAAGATACAAATTTGACACGTGCATCACATGTCATGTTTTTTTTTTTTTTTTGGATATATTTTGTAAGTTTAGTTTAAATGAGTTTTAAATATGTGATTCTACTGTATATGTTTCCCTATTATTAAACGGTATTCCTTTTATATTTAAAGTAACTAATGCACGTATTTTGTACGTGTATCACCTATATATTAATTATATCTAATTTTTATATATGTGTTCCACATAGATATCACCTACTATTTTTTTTTGTACATTTGGCAATAATAAGTTTAATTTAAATGAGATTTAAATATGTTGATGCATGATATACGTATTTTCTATTATAAAATACTATGTTCTTTTGATGTTTATATAACTACTGCACGTGTTATGAATTTAATTTGAATTTTTTTTCAACACCATTATTTAGTTTGTACTCAATTTTTGAATATTTTTTTTTACATTAATCTACTTTATAATAACTTTAAACATGCGATAAAGCCAAATATATATGGTGAATGAACTTTGGGCAATACGTATTAAATAAAGATCAATGACAACAAAATTTTTAGTTATATAAGGAGTGCACTTAATCAATTTCAAGAAAAAACATATTCTTCTTTTAAAATTTCTGACTTAGAGAGAAGAATCAATATTTTTTTTCTGAAGTGTGTTGCAACAAATGAGTTAAATATTGGAAACAAATTAGGAGATAGAAGTTATTACATTATAAAGTTATAGTGCATAATTGGTATCCCCCACGCCCCCCCTACAATTTCATAATTTGGAGAATTTATTTGTCATGTTTAATTCAAAAATGAATAACGCAAGTTTTTCTTCTCTTTCATTTTTATTTCCTTCTCTTCTATTACTTCGATGTCTTTTATGCTATGGAGCATTTTGTACTCATATGGAATTCATTTATCATGTACGAACTACTCTTTGATTATTTTTTGAGAAAAAGTTCATCATACATTCGCACGTATATCCATCCAATACTTTTTTTGATTGAAAATCTACCATCAGCTTAACCTGCGGACCTACAACATGTGAGTTGAAAAAATGCTATTTTACACTCTCCAATATATGCATCTAAAATTTTATTTACAAGGAAATCATCTCAACATGCGAGTTCGCAAAATGTCATCCTACGTTTTCCTATCTGTACATCCAACACTTTTTTTTTCAAAAAATTCTCTATCAACTCAACTTTTGGTCCCACAATATGAGAGTTTGCGGAAAAATAATTGTGTGGTTATCTAGCCAACATTATTGTTGAATCATAACCACCCGCTAAGAAATGACTGAGCACTACTAACCGATTGAAACAAATGGCTAGAAGAAAGAGTGATGTAGTGATAAGCAGGGGGAGCACCATCAATAAATATTCTACAAATGAAAAGAAGAAACGAAGGTGGAGATTCAAATACAAATGAGATTATTGTTGACTGTACAAATGAAAAGAAGGTACAAATTTTGCACGTGTATCATCTATCATTTTTTTCAGTATATTTTGTATGTATATTTTAAATGACTTTTAAATATGTCATTCTATGGTATATGATTATCTATTATTAAAAGGTATTTTGTTATATTTAAAGTAACTAATGCATGTATTTTGTACATGTATCACTTATATATTTATTTTAATTCATGTTTATGTACACCTTTCACGCTTATACCCTTTTTAGATTTTTATACACTTAGTAATAGTAAATTTAGTTTAAATTAGCTTTAAATATGTTGATATATTATATATTATATATGTATTTTCTATTATTAAAATTATATGTTCTTCCTAAGTTTTTATAACTAGTACACATGTTATGCATGTAATTTGATTTTTTGGACATCATTATTTAATTTGTACTCAATTTTTAATTATTTCCCCATATTTATCTGCTTGGTAATAACTTTAGACATGTGATATCTGAAAGCCAAACAAAAAAGGTAAATGAACTCTGGGCAATATACATTAAATAAAAATAACTTAGAGCAAATTCTTTAGTTATATGAGGACACTTGATCAATTTCAAGAGAAAATATATTCTTCTTCTAAAATTTGTGACTTAGAGAGAAAAAAAATATTTTTTTAGATGTGTGTTGCAATAAATAAGTTAAATATAAGCAACAAATTAGGCAAAAGAAATCATTACATTACAAAATTATAGTGCATAATCGGTATTTTCCTCCATACAATTTCTTACTTTGGAGAATTTATTTGTCATTCACACTCCAAATATGAATAATGGAATTTTTTTCTCTCTTTTATTTTCATTACCTTCTCATTTGTTACTTCGATGTCCTTTATGATATGGAGCATTTCGTACTCACATGAAATTCATGATTCATGTACAAACTACTCATCCATTAATTTTTTGAGAAAAAGAACATTTTATGTTCACATGTATATGCATTAAATACTTTTTAATGAAAACCTACCATCAGCTCAATTTGTTGCCCCACATTATGCGCGTTCATGAAGAAATGATGGCATGATTATCTGGCCAACATCATCGTCAAATCATAACCACTAGATAAAAATGACAAAGCACCAATAATCGATAGACAATAGATGACTAGAAAAAATAGAGTTGTACCGATAAGCAAGGACGGAGCAACGACAATATATATTTTACAAATGTAAAGAATAAACGGAGTTGGAGACTCAAATACAAAATGAGATTGTTGTTGATTGTACCAATGAAAAGAAGATACGGATTTTACCCGTGTATCACCTACCATGATTTGTTTCTTTTTGGTATATTTTATAAGTTTAATTTAAATGAGTTTTAAATATGTCATTCTACGGTATGTATTTTTCTATTATTAAAGGGTATACTTCTTATAGTTAATGTAGCTAATGCATGTATTTTGTATGTGTATTACCTATATAACAATTATAAATAATTTTTATGTATGTGTACCACACATATATCATCTGTATATTAATTTTTATATATTTTGTAATAGTAAGTTTAGTTGCAAAAAGTTTTAAATATGTTGATAAATGATATGTGTATTTCCTTTAACAAAAATATACGCTCTTTCTATGTTTATATAACTAGTGCACATGTAGTGGACGTAATTTGATTTTTTTTGGATATCATTAATTATTTTATACTCAATTTATTTGATTTTTTATATATATTTATCTACTTCGTAATAAATTTAGACATGCGATATTTGAAATCCAAACAAAATTAAAATGGTGAGTGAACTTTGGCAAATGCGCATTATAATAAAGACAATTGACAACAAATTCTTTAGCTATATAGGGAGTGCACTTGATCAATTTCACGAGAAAACATATTCCTCTTCTAAAGCTTGTGACTTAGGGAGAAAGCAATTTTTTTTTTTTGAAGTATGTTGCGATAAATGAGTTAAATATAGGAAAGAAATTAGGAAAAAGAAAATCATTACATTACCAAATTATAGTTCATAATTGATAATTTTTTCTCTACAACTTCTTACTTTGGAGAATCTATTTGTCATTCACAATCCAAATATGAATAATGCAAAATTTTCTCCTCCTTCATTTTTATTATTGATGTTTCAGACGTAATCAACTGACACTATTTCGGTTCAAGTGCCATACGATCGCGTGTAGTGATATAACCCAACCAAGGGTTGGGATCGTTCCCACAGGGAGTGGTTTTGAGAATTAATAGAAAAATAAAATCTAGTTCTAATTTGTCATAGCTATAGATATTAACAATTAAAAACATACTAAATCTAAGGGGTGACACAAACGTCAATTATCAATGGGAGGTTTGTGTTAAGCTAATGAATAAAACCGACAAAGATATAAGAAAACGAGATAGGAAGACGGGATTCTTGGGATGTGATAGGAATATGGGATAAACTAGACTATTGGGTTACATGCTTCTGATGGTAGATTGTTGAACATTTGTGACTAGGCTAGACTATAGTGGGAGTAAATTCTCTCTCTCGCAACTTACCCCGAATTAACTTGGTTTCTCTCGAACACCGAGTTGCCGCATTATGCGCAACCTACGCCTTAGCCCATTCACTTTTTTGAGATGAATGTGTGGGAAAAGGACTAGGATTCACTCTCTCGAGCTAAACCCATGTCGACCCAATACCACCGGCTATAAATTTAGTAGTCTTAGTTTTATGACCTCTCTCTCGAGCAAGCCAAAAACACTAAGATGAATCGTATTTGCAACTACAATCCCATTAAGTTCATACACAACTACTAAATTAAGTCACATTTAAACAATAAATAAACCATCAACATGCAAGACCGAACAAATAATCCCACCCATATTCACAGAATCACACCCCAAGAATTGAGGTTTTAACTAGACATGTAAAAGCGATAAAAAATTATACCAATATCAGTTTCCATCAACTGGGTACGAAGAATTAAATCTTAAAACACATCAAGAGTGAAGAATCTTCGAGACCCACGTCTAATTTCTAGGAGTTAAAACCCTTTGAATCTTCAAGGTCTTAGAACTAAGTCTCCAAAACCCTCTAAAACTTGAAACTGAAAATATTCTAAGTCTGAATAATAATTGTCTATGACTTGATACTAAGTAAGCAATTTAAACAAGTATTTATAGCTTTTGAAAATTTGTGTTGTGGAGGATCACTCGGAACAGTCAGTCGGGATTGCCGATACACTTGGCGATCTGCCTTTTGGTCGATTTCATCGCCTTCTTGCTTTAACTTAGGCACCTTCGCGCTTTTAGTCGTTGGGCAATATAGTACTGCTTCACGGAATTACTCGGCAACACACCGACTGCTCCATTTCATTGCCAACTTGATCTTTCCCTTCAGGGCACAGAACACTGGAACAAAAGGTGATCTCCAGGACGATCGGCGACTCGCAAACTGTGCTCGGCGATCTTCAGGCCTTCATTTCTTCGTTCTTTTCAGCAGCCTTGTTACTTCTTGCCAATTAGTGTTCACGCTTTGCCTCAAACTCCAAATACCTAAAACTTAAGGATTTTCATCAGATATTGAGACAAAATATGCATTTGAGGACACTAATTCTATCAAAATATAGCCCTAAACGAGTCCAATTTGTGGACTCATTAACACCCCCAACTTAAACTTTTGCTTGTCATCAAGTGAAACTCATGTCAGCCGTTAAAAAAGAATGTCTCAAACAGTGCTACACAAGACTCGATCATGAATGTACACAATAAGACTGAATTTACTCAAGCAAGGATCAATTATGTATCCAAAGATTCAAGTTGTGACACACTATTACCAAAGATTCTCAAGCTCGCAATATTTGCGTGAAATGCAAGTTCAAGCTCAACAAAAGTATCTGAATGCCCTTACACAAAGGATGATTCCATTTCCACACACAATGGTTTATTCATACAAAGCTTCGAAATCAAATGCAACGCTCACACTCAAAAACAAGAACACATTGCATG
>JAJOOH010002273.1:0-24497 GCA_029582605.1 Solanum gracilifrons | reverse complement strand
TTCCCCATAGGCCCTCCGAAACCAGGATGAAATCCTTGACCCATCATTGTTTGAGGATGATTCGATGAAGATGCAGCACCTATACCTTGTCTGAGTCCACCTCCAGCATTCCCCATAGGCCCTCCAAAACCAGGATGAAATCCTTGGCCCATCATTGTTTGAGGATGATTCGATGAAGATGCAGCACCTATACCTTGTTCGAGTCCACCTCCAGCATTCCCCATAAGCTCTCTTCCTACAACGCCATCAATCCTATTTCTCTTAGGACCAAGTGGACCCCTAACCCCCATCATCTGAGGACCTGCTCTGCCCAAATTCCCACCATCTTGAAAGTTACCAACAGTAGCATTGTACCGATTAATTCGATTCACTGAAGCGGTCTGACTTAGACTATAGTACAGATTAATTCGATTCATCCGTCCCTCTTCCAAGCTCTTTAGCGAAGATGGTGAAGCAAATCTGACCACACAGGCCCGCCCATTGAAATAATGTCCATCCATCCCTTCCCTACATGCCATGGCAGCGGCAGGTTTAGAAAACTCAGCCCAACAATAGCCATTCGACTTCCCAGAAGCTATTTCATCAAAAAACTTAACATCCTCCACAGTTCCATATCTGCTTAACTCTAACTCCACTTGAGCATCTGTTGTCCACCAATGCAGATTACCAACAAATAAAATCGTCCCTCCACTACCGTCTCCTCCACCTATGGCCCTGGAACTGCCCATACAACCCATTGCATTCCCACTAACCATTCCTCGTCTAACCATATTACCGTTCCCTGAATTCCCAACATTCCTAGCATTTCCTAAAACATTAGCACTAGCAGCAGTAGGCCTTTGAATTATCTCTCGATTCACAATATTACTGCTAGCATTCTTCGCTAAATCAGCCATCTTACCCGACGGATTACTACACTCAATCTTTATCCCACCAGCAACAGAAGACTCTAATCTTGCTGCCGGTGCCAAATCTCTATCTCTCATTTCATTCCCCCTAACTGACATATCCCTAGACGCTACAATTGCAGCCGTCACAGCAGCATTGCCAGTCTCCTGACGCAACTCAACCGCCTTCTCTTCCTCCTCATTCTTCCGAACTGACTGAAGAAAATTCTCTCCAACATTGATATTGTTATAAAGATCCCCACAATCATCATCATCTTCTTCTTCTATTTCAACAAGAAACCCATCATCCACAACAGCTGGAATAGCTTCATTCCTATGGCCATCCCCCAACCCCCCACCTTCATTTTCTTCCATGGCTTCTTCAAGAAAGAAGTTGGGGTTAAGTTCTTGACTATTTGTTACAACCCCAGAAACTTGATTTTGACGATAACAATATGAAATGCTTCAAAAAAAGAACACCAAAACACACCCTAATCAAAAGAAAACTTCAGAAATTGAGAGAACTAATTGATCTTCCATTGATGAACACTAACAGTACACAAAGACACAAACTGTGAAAACAAATTTCGGTTCCAACTGTATGTATTACTCTTCAAGATTCTGCATATTCTGTTATACTTCTGGTTTAGGAATGGTTTATGGTAGAGATAGAGAGGTTACATTTATTGGCGTAGTATTTGAACATGGTGGGTATATATATAGAGAGATATTTTGCGAAGAAAAGACTAGAACTGTTAAAAAGTTATATATTAAAGAATAAGAAAAAAATGGACTAATACACATGAAAATTCATGTATAAATACACTCCCAAAACTTAGATAATCATGAATTACAATTTTGTGACCTTAAAACTCTAAAGAAAAGTTGACGTCAGTCCTACAGAGGCAATGAATAGCGCTCTCTAGATCATGTCTAATGGATCCATAGAATTTAGGGTCAAACTGAGTCGATCTGATATATTCTGAAAAATTTAGGAAATAATACACGTGAAAACTTAGATAATCGGAGATTCATGTTTCATGATCCCTTAACTCCTAAACAAGTGACTCGATCCTATAGAGAATTAGAGTATCATAGTCATATTTTTTTAAAAAAATCATGAATTAATACATATGAAAAGGTGAAATAATTCTAACTTTATGTTTCGTGACATGAAATTGCCAAAAAAAATGATATGGTCCTTGAGAACAATGAGTATTGTTCATTGTATCGTTTCAAATAGACTAAAAAAATTTGACATCAAACGAAGTCTATCTATCATATTTCAGAAAAATCATGAAGTAATACACACAAAAATCTGAGATAGTTGTAAATTATATTTCGCGAGTTAAAAATTATCAATCCTATAAAAAAAATGAATATCATTCACTAAGTTATATTTTGAATGAACCCACATAATCGATCAGACTAATAAACACGAAGAAAACTCTTCTTTTGCCGTGGAAAAATACATTTCAAATTGCACATCTACTTTTCTCTTACAAATACTAGATAAAATATCTATCTTAAATTATAAACTCAGATTCATATTGAAAAAGTTAAATCATTATATAAGTTAAATATTTTATAGCAAAACATTCTTTATTTTAAAGTTAAAAATCTACTAACAATAGGTGTAGAGAAAACAAAATACAAATAGAGAAATCAAATTCAATCTTCATCAACAAATTGAAAAATTCAACAAGTAAATTTTTGCATTTGGAGTTTTTTTTTTTTATTAATCCCAAATGCAGCTCTAAAACCGTTTTTTTTTTGGGGTTCAAATATATAATTTTATTTTGTTTAAATGTTTTTCTAAAACTAAACGTTGCAACGTTTAGTATTTGATTTTTTTTTCCCCACAAAATTGCAACGTTAAGTTTTCACATTACTATATTAATTATCAGAAATCAAATTTTAATTAACATTAGCGATTATCCATTCTGTTTAATTTCCCGGTGACTGGAATATTCCCTGTGATATCAATTATCCCTTCTGTTTATTTTTCCGGCCACCGGGATATTCTCCATGATATCGCTTTGTTAAACTACAAAAATGTACAGAGTATTTACCATTGTTTTATTGTTGCTTCATGTGATAAACTCCGATGGAGCAGCACCGCCGGCGAAATTGGATCCCCCTGTTTTTTCTCCGGTCTTTGCTCCGGCGAGTCCTTATACATCGCCTGACAAGTCTCCGGCCACTCCGGAAACTTCTCCGGCAATTGCAATGTCTCCTGAAAGTAGTCCGTTTGCTTCGCCGGTTCAATCTCCGTCGAGAACTCCGCCGACGACTTCAATTTCGCCGGCTAGGACTCCATCGTCCAATGACAGTGCTCCGGTACCATCTATGGCTACTCCTGAAACGCCGGTGAACACTCCTACAATATCCCCTAAAGCATCATCAAAGTTACCGGCGTCTACCCCGTCTATCTCGCCGATAAATTCTCCTGCGCCAATGCCGCCATCCAATGTGGCTGCTCCGGAACCATCGGCAATGACTTCTCTGCCGGGATTTAAAACTCCGGTGATCACTCCTGCAATATCTCCCAAAGCATCGTCAATCGTACCGGCGTTTACGCCGATAAATTCTCCTGCGACAACGCCGTCATCCACTGTGGCTGCTCCGGTTCCATCTGCAATTACTCCTCGTCCAAAATTTAAAACTCCGGTGATCACTCCTTTATCATCACCAGTGCCGAAGTCTCCTAAAACGAGACCGTCCGTTTCACCGGCGTACTCTCCGGCGACAACCTCTTCCCCGGAACTCTCTCCATCGTCCACTGTGGTTGAAAATCCAGTAGGTGCGCCTGTATTCTCCCCTCCGGTAGCTTCACCAACAGATATTCCGACAAGCGCTGTGACTCCATCAATATCCTCAAGCATTCCTTCAACTTCAATAACTCCGTCAGAGGCACCGGAGATGTTGCCTACAAGCAGTAACTCTCCGGTTCCGGCACCGGTCAATTTTTCGCCGGAGAGTTCACGAAGTGTTGTGACTGATACTTTCGCGGGAACTTCAAAATTTGAGGTGCCAATTTTTCTAAGTGGGCTTTCTATTTGGGCTGTTTTGTTAATTTGAAATTCAGTAAAGGCCCAATTTTTATGTATATGTAGAATTTTTCCCCCTTTGTAACATTCTTCTTTATAATATATTTTTATTTTTGGTATATAAGTGAAAAATGTACAAATCTCCCTTTAATACGTGTGTAGCGGAGATAGGAATTTCACATTAGAAGATTCAAATAATAATATTACGTTACTATATTGAACATGTCTTGATACTTACCGTTCAATAGATGAGATATGAGACTCGACCTAACTAGCACGTTCTTTACCTTAATGTACACAGATGCTAGAACTAAGATGTCTCAAAGGTGGAATTCATTCTGACAAGCTAACACGAACTTTAGTACCTTGGATTTGAATTTGTGATCTAAAGTAATTCTTTAATTTCTTTTGTTAGTACACAAATATGTAATACCATTGGCTGGTGCATTGATGCTAAAAATCAAATAATATTATAACGATAACTGTATTTTAAACATGTTTCGATATTTACCGTTCAATGGATAAGATAGGAGATATGAGAAAGAAAGAAATAGTAGTAGTTTAAAAGTATAAAAAACTATTTATGATAAGACTGAATTTGGGCCCCAAAAACTCTTTTACATCGTAATTATCAAAGTCTATAAAACTTGCTTTTTTAATTTCTTACTAATTGAAGTTGACCATTAAAAACAAATTTGTAATCAAAGTAAAAAAAAAATGTATTTGAAAGTTAAAAGATAAAATTGATAATCTATAATTTATTTAGACCATGGTGTATTTATAGATTGAACTCGCTGGTTAAAATCATTAAGAATTGTGGTGAGATGAATAGAATTTCTCCATCCTTAATGACACGTTTAGACTCTTGAGTATGCAGAAATCCTAGCTAAGAGTGTTTTACCCTTAAATTAACCTTATACGATATAAATCTGAGTTAATTAAAATAACAGGATGAATATCCAATACTGAATTTGTATAAAACAAAAGAAACGATGCACGCATGAAACTTCCTTGTTCGACTCATAGTAATGAGCTAAACCAATCATGTATCATACGTATATGTGTTTGAATTAGCTCATTACTACATGAGTCGTACAAGGAATTTTCATATTATGACACACTTGGTTTGGGAAGTTTTAAAAACAAAATTGTAATTGAAGTCTTAAACAAAGTATTTTAAAGTTGAAGAATAAAATTGGTAATCCTTATTTAGACGATTATGTAAATATAAGTTTTACTCTCTTGTCAAAAAATTGTGGTTATATGGATAAAATTTATTTATTTTAAGTTAATGGTTCAGATTCAAGTCTTGGATATAAAAAGTAAATGTTTCCCAGAATAATTTTACTTTTAAATTTATATCTTACATGACTCAAATTTAAATCAGTCGAAACCCCGAATAACAACAACAACTACAAATACCCAGCATAATTACATAAGTGAGATCGAAAATAATAGAATATACACAAATTCTAGCTCTGCCTCGTAGAGATAGAAAAGTTATATGTGTTTGAAACATGTTTGTCTTAGCTCATTCATTATGACACATATTTCATAGGTATTTCATAGTGTCACATTAAGCACACAACTAATTATGAGTTGTTCGATGGCAAATATATACCAAAAAGTCTTCAATCATAGTCGATTGTTCTTTTAAATTAGGTAGTCATTTTATGTCATGACATAGCACAAACAATTTCCAATTTGAAAACTTCACATATTATTTTTCTTTCAACATAATAATATTTCGATTTTCATCAGAGAATCGGAAAAAAAAAGAATGATAAGAAAAATAAAGTTACACTCATAATTGAAGAGATTTTTGTGAATAGAAAGCGAGAAATAATGAATGTATTTATCGTTAGCTATTGCTTAATAATAGAGATATGTTAGATTGAAGTAATTAAATTTAAATTTGTATTGAATAATTTTATTAAAAAGTAAAAAAAAAATTAAATTTTTTTGTAGAAG
Source organism: Solanum gracilifrons (assembly GCA_029582605.1). Lineage (NCBI taxonomy): Eukaryota > Viridiplantae > Streptophyta > Magnoliopsida > Solanales > Solanaceae > Solanum > Solanum gracilifrons. Next base: position 18,589 of record JAJOOH010002273.1, on the reverse strand, counting down.
CTTATGGAGTCTGTCTGTGGACACGTCAGTGGTTGTGCTGTCATGTACACGTGGATTTTATATTGCCACCACATGTCAGCTGGATTTGGTGGGGCCATATTAGTCATTCAATAATATGTTTTTAATATTCATGAATTCATTTAATGGCCCTCGTATTTTTCTTGTATTGTAAATTCACCCTACTTACTTATCGTTTAAGGGAAAATTACGCGTATAAGCAAATATATTTATTAATTAATTACTTAACATAATTATAGTTTACTTAAATTATAATTTGAGACCTAATTTTAGCTATAATTATGTGGCTTTGCTTTTTAGTTTTATATAATTTACACGTTTATATAATTCGATATTTGTATAATATAATTTATATAACTTTTGTATAATTCGAAATTTGTATAACTGTTTATACTTCTGATGTTTGTAATTGTATAAATTCGTTATTTCGAGTTTATACAAAAATAACTGAATTATATAAATGTACCCACAAATTATACAAATGAGGCAACTTAACATATAGCTACAACCTGTAAATATGTAAACTATATTTATGAAGCATAACTAAATTTTTTATTGTGACTATTTGCGAAAGTTCTTTTTGCAGTTAATTGACTTTAAAAAATGAAGCACGAATTTCAGAAATGGACCAAAATATAACCAAAAAAAAGAAAACAAGAATCAGACAGCAATACCCCACTTTAACGGCCACTCTGTAAATTAAAACCTAATTTAAGTAGGGACGTTTGGCTGGGAAGAAACTATTTCGAAATAAGTTAAGTTATTCCATCATATAAATGAGATAACTTATTTTATTATTAAAGTATAAATTATGGGAAAAATAATTTAAGAATTACTTAATACCTCAAATCAAACATATGATAAAATAATAATTATATGTTTTATCTCGAAATTATTATACCTTATACTCACATCAATACTCCTTAGAGCTTATTTGTTACTAGAGATATCTAGAGGATAATTAATTATGGACTTAATTTTAAAATAAATTTATTTTATATTTAATTGAGATAAAATTGTGAGATAAATTATTTTAGGATTGTAGCATTATTTTTATTTTATATACAATTTTAGAATAACTAATTCTGAAATAACTTATTTTCCAACCAAACAAGCCTTCATATCATACTTATATCATATTATGTTCTATTAATATATTGGAGTAAGATTTGAGTATATTTATCATCTTTATATCCCAATTTATAAAATTATACTATATATATTGTGATTTTTTTATATAATTGATGTTCGATATACTTATTGAATAATTTAAATTCACACATTTTAGGGCTCGAAAAAAGATTGTTTTCATATGAAGTTTGAAACTAAGACCTTTCATTAAGCTTGTAAAAAAAAATCCCAACTTCACTACGATCCATATTAATTCATATTTTGCTCTCCAAAAGTTAAGCTTTAAATATACACTTCATCATGTCTCATTTTAATTGCCATTTAAGCTAAAATTTATTGGGGTATACTTTGTACTTATGTCTCATTTTAATTGTCATTAAAGCTAAAATATAATAAATCATACTTTGTGTCATTATTTTTATTACTAAATATGAAAATAGTTTAAACAACCATTAAAATGTGACGAAGGGCATAATACCATCATACTCGTATGAATAGAATTACAATTAATAATATTTGTTATATAATTTTTAAATATTAAAATTTAAAATCTTAGAGATTAAGTTCATCCATGCTAAATTAAATTGAGTTTTAAAAGTGAAATTTGATAAATATTTTTAAAATATATAAAATATTATTCAAAATAGTTCGGTTAATTTTGAGGGTGATAATCCACACAAATGATCTTAAGGATTGATCCCCCAACGCCTTCTGAATCAACCAGACAGATGATGTGGTAAAGATTATAGCGGTAACAAATTATCATGAAGTTTAATATATATATATATTACCTTTCGGTGATTAATATCCTAATTGGATACTGATTAAATTTGACTTTGCACGTCAAATGGTTCATTTCTAAACACGACACTCTCAACATAGTAATTTATTTCATTTTAAAATTTAAACTCGAGACCTTAATTAAGCATGAAGTAATCTCAACCGTGCCACTATTTTCAAACTTTGTTCCCACCTCACAACACACTTGAGATCTACTTTATCCCCAAACCCATCCTTCTTTATTTTTATACTGCACACTGTCCCTCTTCTTCACACACACACACACAGTGTTTACTCTCTCTCTCTTTAGCAATAATGCAGCTCCGGTCAATGGCCGCCGTGGCCACGGTGGTCCTTTCATTAGCTCTATTGCTTTTACCCCATACAACCTCAGCTCACAATATTACACATATTTTAGCAAAATATCCACAATTTTCCACTTTCAACCATTACTTAACTGAAACCCATCTCGCCCCCGAGATTAACAGCCGGGAAACCATCACTGTCTGCGCTGTCGACAACGCCGGCATGGCGGAGCTTCTCTCTAAGCATCTCTCCATTTACACTATCAAAAACGTCATTTCTCTTCACGTACTTTTAGATTACTTTGGTGCGAAGAAACTTCATCAAATCACTAATGGCACTGCGTTAGCTGCTACTATGTTTCAGGCAACTGGTTCAGCTCCCGGTTCGACTGGGTTTGTTAACATTACAGATCTGAAAGGTGGGAAAGTTGGATTTGGGCCGGCGGAGAATCGCGGTACACTTCCGGCTACTTTTGTTAAATCTGTTGAGGAGATACCGTATAATATATCTGTTATTCAGATTAGTACAATGCTGCCGTCTGCTTCAGCCGAAGCTCCGACGCCGGAACCGAGTCAGATGAATCTGACTTCGCTAATGTCGGCTCATGGGTGTAGGGTTTTTGCTGAAACTTTGTTGAAATCTCCTGCTGAGAAGACTTTTGATGAGAATGCTGATGGTGGGTTAACGGTGTTTTGTCCCGGAGATGATGCGATGAAGAATTTTATGCCTAAGTTTAAGAATCTGACCGCCGACGGGAAGCAATCGTTACTTGAGTATCATGGGGTTCCGGTGTATCAATCTATGGCGAGCTTGAAATCGAACAATGGCGTGATGAACACTTTAGCTACTGATGGAGCTAAGAAGTATGACTTCGTTGTTCAAAATGACGGCGATGTTGTGACTTTGAAGACGAAGATTGTGACGGCGAAGATCACCGGAACTCTTATTGATGAACAACCTATTGCTATTTTCACGATTAATAAAGTTCTAATGCCTAAGGAACTATTCAAGGCTTCAGCTGCTGCAGATACTCCGGCGCCGGCACCGGCACCGGATGCCGATTCACCTGAACCATCTAAGAAGAAGAAGAAACACAAGGCGCCGGCGGCAGCTGATACTCCGGCGGACTCACCGGCGGATGGTCCCAGTGACGATTTTGCAGATTCGACGGCGGATGATAACAGTTCGTTTAGTTACAGTGCTGGACCAGTGGTTGCCGGAGTTTTGAGTATGTGGTTTTTCTTTTTATTGCTTTGAGTTTTATTTTTTTATATATGATTAAAATTTAATAGGGCTTTTATTGTGAAATAATTATTGTTTATTTATGTTATCAAATTGTTATTTGTACTTTTTGTAATAGAACAGCTAGGAGTTTTTGTGAGTGTTTTTTATCTTCTTTTTTTATTATTTTGTTCTTTGTTGTTTCTTGGACTATAGTGTATTTTGTTTATTAATTTATGAGTGATATTTTTGGATATTGTGCTGTGACTTGTTACATGTTTCAAACTTTTAATAGTCACCCTGTCATCTATATCCACTTATTTATTTTATTCCTAAAAAAATGGAAAGTAATTAAATTTTAATAATTTAATTAATTTAGATTTGCCTGTAATCGAAAAATACGTTGGATAATACAATATCCTTCCATTTTTAATCAAACGTCAAGTTAGAGTTTGGAAATTAGGGTTTATGTGTTATTCATAGTTTATGTGTATTTCGTTAGATTTTGTTTATAGACCTTTTTCTGTTTAAAATGAGACTTTTCTTATTGCAAATTTGAACTAATGTAGACCTTTTATGGTTAAAATGATTTTTTATTTTTTTTTGTAAATTTGAATTAATGTAGCCTCAAAGCACTATGGAGTAGAGCCAAAAAAAAGTTCAAAATTTCTTGTTAAGAGATTCAAAGCTGTCCCATCTAGTATGGTAAGTATTATGAGGAGTTGTTAGATTGGTGGGATAACAACAACAATATATTTAATGAAATTTTATAAGTGGAGTCTCAGAAGTGTAATGTGTATGTAAACCTTATCATGATCTCGTAAAGGTAGATAGACTGAATCTGAAAGATTCTCAACTCGAGTATAGCGAATTCAAGTACAAAAAATAAAAAAACAATATAGAAAATATAACAACCGACATAATGAACCAACAAATAGTGCAAAAATTGAAATATAACACCTAAATAATGATGCGAGATATCGTAAGTGAAAAACGGTGAGATAAGAATAATAAAATTAGAATAGTATTGCATAAAATTATTTTATCGCACCAACCAAACGATTTCCTATTTATTTTGGCCTTATTAGTCCACTTTGTTCCATTAAATCCAAAAAAGGTTAAAAACTTTGTGTTCCATTCTAGGTTTTGTAGTGGACCACATGAGTGGTTAGTGGTAGATGGCTTAAGCACCGTTGCTTGTGAGTTTTTGACAGCTGACAATGTTTTAGTGGTCCTGAAAATAGTTGTCTACAGCATTAGATGGGGACTTATTTTGTAGTTCGATTAATTTTATCAAATATTTTCTATTTTTAATCCAATATAGATATTTGTATTTTATCCATAATGAAATCTTCATATGCTTTCTAGTAGAGCAAATGCATGTTTCTTCCCTTGTACGATTCATTGTTTTAACACTTCTTGAAAAAAAAATCTCTACTCTACAGTATTATTGCGTGTTATTTTGTAGTTACCCCATTTTAATAGCAATTTATCAACTTAACCGTTAAAAGAAGTTACCTAATATCATTTGTCTTTATTGAAATATAAATTTAAAACTTATCGACCATTAGATCACACTATCACAACTTATTAATCGTCACTTTCATCCTCTTTACAGCTAATAATTCAATACAAGTATGGTTGGTCAAAATCCAACCTAAAGTTGAAGTAAATGGATGCATTTTACTTTTACACATGCTACTATTGTATAGTAATCCAGAAATTTTGGACGAATTTAATCATTTTATATGTTTTTCACTTTTTAAAAAAAATTGCAATTTTACACAATAATATTGTATAATAATCAAGAGATTTAGAACGAATTTAATCATTTATATGTTTTTTTCTTTAAAAAATTTAGCCATATATGTATACCAACTATAATTAATTGAAATTTAAGACGCTAGATATAGTTTGTATTTATGAAGCAGCAGAAAGACTGCTGGCTTTATTAATTTTGGTTACATATTCATCGGCCTAGCTTCAATAATTGTAGTATAGGCTTAAATTAATCATTTGGTTCTCAATAAGTTACTTTTTCATCCCCCAAAGGCCATAACAGTGGAGAAAAATATTCATCCCTATGTTCCAAAGAGTGATACATCTTTTATTTGCCAAACATTTAATGACATTATCAAAAATTTTATTCAAGTTAGATTTAATTTATTTGGCAAAAAAGTCCATAAAAGTGTACTTTTTGTATAGTCTTCTCATATTTCTTAAACTTTTTATCCACTAAAACTTCATCACACAAAATGAGTACTAAGTTGTTTCATATTCGAGTCATTGCGCCAAATGACCCAACTCTCGTACTTTAATTGGAAAGGAAAGGATAGAGGAGTGAGAGTCCATCATTCTCGAGTTTTTGAATGTTATAGTTAACCAAGGGATTATCTCCAGACGAATTTCTCGATCATAAAAAATAATATACTAAGTTACTTTTGGTCTTTATCTCATTCTTTGATTCTTATCCTCTACGAGCCAAAACACGAGAACACAATTCTTTGCCTTCGCAAATAGGCAAAGGATTGTCACCAGCTTTTCCCTTCCACTAAGCTATGCCTTATTCTATATCGTACAAGTCCCAAACTAGTGATTTTGGAGTGTAAGACATCTTTTTCTTTTCCAATGACGGTGGTATCAGGGTCAGCTTGCATGCACTTTCACTATTCCACTAGATATCAATATCTTCCACTACGAGGTAATAGCTCATCAACTCATAATTTTATATATAGAGTATAGAATTACTAAAATCTCATTAAATATTATATCTGAACCGATGACTTTAATGGTTCAACAAGCTTAGTATTAACTATTCTAAAGATTGAACCCATTAAGTTTAAATTTTGAATTCACCTGTACTGACATTAAGATCGTGCATCTAATGCCTCTACCAGTCATTATGATGTGGGATCAATTTTAAAACATGAAATGTTAGGATACCAGACATATCCATCTCCCATTGGTTGGTCCAATTCTAACCAAAAAAATAATAATGGAAAAAACAACAATATAAGCGTGAGATTTGAACATCACTTATAGAGAGGTGCATCCAATAACAATTGCATCATATGATCTTTAAGCATTGGTGTATATTCAAATACTTATGAAGAGATATAACATTATTATACATGGTCTAAGGAGGAAAGAATGGGTACATCTGAACTCATCATGCCTCCCACATTGATTCGCCATTAACCAAAAGGGTTTTTGGTGAAATGCTAAAGGTTCCTCTACCTTGATTAGAAGTATCGAGTTAGAGTCCTATGGGATCCCGATTAATAGGACCAATCGATTCTGAACATGGGATGGTTAATGACAAAAAGAAGATAAAATGACGTGAGACCATGACTAAAGAAAATTGAAAATACACATAATTCATCATAGAGGATGGAAATAATTACTAGAGAAAATATTAACTTATAAATTAGATCAAAATAGTCTTACAAGTTTCGATCTCCAAATCTTCCTTCAGAGATGAACTTGCAGAGCTTTCTTGGTCCAGACCATCCTTGTTGCAATACAGGAAACTCGTGCTAGCATCGAAAAATGATGTTATAGGCACAGGAGTAAACCCCGGGTAATTCCTTTCGGCCTTAACCAAACATAAATCTTTGATGTACTTGAAAAGGCCATGTTTCTGGACAAAAGATAGAGCTGCATACTCTTCAATTGGCATCCACTGAAAGGAAGTAACACTATGTTAAGATTTGTTATGACTCGAGTAGTGGCGTAGCCAAGTGTATTGAAGAGGGTTAATTGAATTCCTTTATCAGATAGTTACACTATGCAAATAGGATAAAAGTAATATTTTTGTATACACATAAGTTGTTGAATCCCCTTGATATGAGGAAGGATCTCAAGTGTCATTCTCTTTATGACCGAAGAAAACATCTAGAGCCAACTCTATGGCCAATCGCGAACTTTGAAACTCGGGGATGATGGGCCCACTCTCTACCTTTCTCTACTTAAATACTGGACTTAGTTCACTTGGCCCAGAGCTCGAACTTGTGACTAGCACACAAGTCCCTCAACCTTTGCCAATTGAGAGCTAAACCCTGGGGAAGATCTCAACTCTCAAGTGTCATTTTTACACTTACTAAAATCCTCTTGTTAGAATGCTTAGCTCAGCCACTTGACTCGAGAATACTGTTACAAATCTATAGAATTGAACTAAGACATACCTGGGCTGCCTCAATTTCTAAATCTTGCTTTTGAATGTCAAATGATAAAGGGCGCATCATGCAAATGAAGAATAAGTCTGACTTGCCAAACAACACCCTGTGTGTTTGCCTGTAAAAATAGAAATGTTATTACTGCAGAAATCCAGACAATGGGGAGGATTTTATAGGTCTAGAATATGACAAGAAACTTCTACACTACAATCATCTGGTCATTCAAGATGTTACTTCCTTTTCCAAATAACATTTCCTCCTTGTCAATAGTTCCATTTAATCAGCAAAAAAGTTTTAAAAGACGTAGCGCTTGAAACTAATCGTTTCCATAACATACGCAAAATGTATACTTCATTTCGGAATATACAATTGTATTCTCCAAACACACACTCTAATCAACTTCTGATTTCCCTCATGAATAAGTTGAGTTGCACTTGTTCTCAGAAAATACTCAATTTAGAATAAAGGAAGTATCATCTTTTCAGATATTTTTTGCATATTTACCGGTTCTCCTTTTCTTTAGCCATAATGTATCACAGTAATTAAAGCAATAACATGGTGGAGAAAACAGTCATGGTATATAGTTGGGTATAGAGAAAGTGCCTCAAATCAAACTAGAACCTTTTTTTTTCAAGCTCTATGGCATAAGTGACCTCACTAATAACAACTGTGCCTCAGTCCAAAACAAGTTAGGATAGGTTATGTGAATCCTCACTTCTTCATTTAAGCTCAACTCAAATTTTGTACCAAATAAAATATAAGTGGAAAAAAACAAGTTTTATAGTAATAATAATGATAACATTAGAGTTTCTCTAACAAGTATAAAACCTAGCCCAACTAGTAGATATCACTTATATAAATCTTTTTCTTCCATTGTGTCCTTTAGCTAAGTCTACATTGATTCAAACAAGGGAATGTAAGGTGGCAAAAGGAGGCTATGGGATCACTATAAAGCATAAGATACAATTTTCTCTAATCTATAATCCTTTGTGATCGTAGCTTATTATATAGTTATTCCTCACATAAACAACATGGCAACAGTTTCCCTACCTGAATGCAAGTACTTCCATAAATTCAGTATCAATCTGCAATTAATGGAACCCGACAAATCTTAGAGAAGCAATAACAGTCACATGTACAGCAGGAAAATGGCATATGTTGGTTTATTTTGATTATGTGGCTTTCAGTATTCATTAAACTTACTCCTGTTTCTTCTTTTACTTCCCTTATTGCACCTTCAAATATATCCTCGCCCTGCAGAATAAGAGCTCAAAATACAGTTTAGAGGGCGTGTGACTAGTTGTGCAGCTGACTTTAGCTCAGTATGTGCATACCTCTTCGACAATGCCAGTAGGGATCTTCCATACAGCAGTTCCCTTTAATCTGCCACTATTTTCTTGGACAACAAGCAACTAAAAGCAAAAGATTTCCAAAACTTAGACTGGAAAATCAGCACCAAGACGCTCAAGCATAGTGGTGCGAAACATGAAATATTTCTAGTGATCAAAATATGCTTCCTCCATCACCAAATTAATGTGCAATCAAACAATTGAGGCACAGAGATCTCTGATAGGTCAGTTAATCTACCAGTACGTAACAAACGATAATTGACAAGTGAAGCAGAATCCAGATTTGAGTAGAACGATTTGAAGTGTAGGGAAGCTTTTTTCACAGGCATAAAATGAAAATAAGCTTGGGCATGATTGACAGACACTAATCGATTAGTTGTAACATGTAATCATCTGGAAAAGCCATTTCAAGAAATTAGTGCATGCTTTTTATACCACTTTAAAGTAACAGAAGTGTAACCATTCAATCAGGGAGTAGATACTGAGAAAACAGAACAATCACAGACGAACACATTATTAGGAGCAAGGAGTTAAATAAAATGAAAATAGATCTGAGTTACCTCTCTTTTGTCATTCAAGACTATAGCGCCAATACCCACGCGGTGTGAGGCATTTGCTGGGATGGTATTCTCAGTTTCAGGAATCCAATATACTAGCATCAGGTAATGAGGTTCCGCGTGGTGGTACCAAAACCCTTCCTGAAGTCAATGTCAAACATTTGGGTCAATTTCATAGCAAAGCTAGTGATATATTTTCCTCAACATAAAGTATGATATAAGAACTTGAGTTCGTGAAACGATGTTATTATGTAGTTTCTTAAAGTAGATATCAATGGCATAGATTCAGTATCAAGGGTGATATCCAATTTCAACCTCCAACATCTTAAACAACAGCATGATATATCGCAATGTCATCATACAATGGCTTTCTCTATTGCTAAGTTTCTATTGTCTGACTCAAATATTGCATTTGGTACAGATTTTAAGTCTCTAGTAAGAATAGCAAGTCTAGGACACATTTAAGTGTACAAATGGAATCCTGTGAGCCTCCTTATGTCAACATGAACGCTATCATATTCAAGTTCGGAAAAGTAAAGTGAAATTACCTTAACTGCAGTTTCAACCAAATTTACGAGTTCAATTGGTAGTTTAATCCAGACACCCTTCTTCCCCTGCAAAATATATAATATCATAAACACTAAACTAGAAAGTTATTCTGGCCACACAACTCATTTTGATAGTAAGAAGTCACAACATCATGCAAATTGAAGACTGTCCAACAGCCATAAAAGAAACCAGGAACCTAGTTCTTATGAAAACTGCAAGAGTCTTGTCAGACAAACTGGAAAACTGATGAGTCAAATTCCAAAGCTAATTAAGTTTTCACCACCACTGCTGTCAATGGAAGCTTCTCATCTATACAACATCAACCACAAACACAATGGTAACATAACTTCCTGGTTTAAAAGAAGATTCACTTAATTCTTCATACTGTGCTTTTCTTCCTGGTTTAAAGGAAGGGGAAACATGTGGTGTGACACACACCATCTCATCTAAAAGCTTAAGCTGTTAGAAAGGGCGCAACTCAGGTCATCATCATACAATAACATAAATAAAGAATAAATAAATACGATTGTGTTGTCCGGTGGTTCTACTTTTCAACCATAATTCAGTGAGAAGCTACAAACAGGTGGACAGTCAACATCAAGATAATGCTCATCTTTACTTGTAACTAAGAAAAAAGGCAGCACACCTGCAACCTCCACTTGGATAATGAAGCTTTAAGCATGTTTTGAAAGAGATTGGGGTCCATAGGCTCCTTCAATTCCACTATAACTCCACCATGATAATCATTTACTGCAGAAAGCAACTGATCCTTCTTGACACCATTTTGAAATACTAGTTTCTCCATATATAGGATCTCAACTTAGTCCAAATTTGTGCAGTAGAATTTTCTACTTGGACGCCTGAAATACACAATCGCTGGATTAATATAAAGCAGAGGTAAAACCAGGATTTGAAGTTTATAGGTTCGGAACTTGCCAGCGAACCCATAGCTCGTTTTATTCCTACTTAACATCGAATATCTTGTCATGCGTCCTAACCACACATACACCTCTAATTTAACAAAAATGGAGATCATATCATCAACTATGTCTCAACTCCAAATTAGTACAGCATTAGCTAAAACTATGGCTAAACACACAAAAAGCTCAATAAAATTGTTCACCATCACAGATGCAGGAAAATGACTTCATCTAGAAATACATCCGTAACAAACTAAATTAGTTTTCCGAGTCAAGTAATAAAAACGAATTCCGCTTTTATGAAAAGCTTTTTCACAGTCAGTCCAAGTAAGAAAAAGATAAACAAATCCTAATGAATAGAGTGAAATGGATAGATCTGATTCATACAATTACGTATTGAGATAATTCTCAAAGCAAAAATTTCACGCAAAGGATCCAGCTATTCGATAAAAATTGCTCCAAATCACAGAAATACATTTTCTCAACAAACTAAACTAGTTTTCTGAGGTAAAATCTAGAAGAACGAAAAATGCATAAACAAATTATAATGAACAGAGTAAAATGGATACATATGATTCATACGATTACAAATTGAGATAATACTCGAAGCAGAATTTCACGTGAACGAGTTCGATAAAAATTGCTCCAAATCACAGAAATAAATTTTCTTAACAAGCTAAACTAGTTTTCTGAGGTAGAAGCTCGAAGAATGAAAAATATAAAAACAAATTATAGAGTAAAATGGATACATATAATTCATACGACTACGAAAAGCAGAATTTCACGCCAAGTACCCAAACTGCTTGATAAGAAATGCTCTAAATCACTTATGCAGACAAACTGAACTCGACTTTTTCGAGGTAAAATCTAGAAGAACGAAAAACGTAAAAACAAATTATAATGGATACATATGATTCTTACGATTACGAAAAGCAAGATTTCAACTCAAACTGTTTGATTAAAATTGCTCCACATCACTAACGCAGTTTCAAGGTAAAATCTAGAAAAAACGAAAAATGTATAAACAAATTTATAGTAAACAGAGTAAAATTGATACATAATTGAAAAAAAAAAAAAAACTGGAGATTTGTAAATTCATAGCAATAATGTTCACACTCACTGATAAAATATTGAGGAAGAAGCTCAAAATTACCTTGAAAATGGAGTTTTCAGCTGAGAACGAGAACTCTGCAAGTGAAATTGGAATGAATTGAATACTGAATATAAATAGGCGGGGGTGGAGCGTACTGTAGCATCGAAGAAACTAGTGTGCACCGTATGCGTAAATGAATGATGAGCATTCCACTAACATGCTCCCAACAAATAAGCCAATTAATTAATTGGTTGCATCATTTGGGTTACCATTCCATTACGAAAGCCGCCACGATGAATGTATGAGATGTGTCCGTTCGTCTCAATTTATGTGATTAATGTTGATATTATTTATCTCAATTTATGTTACTAATTTTAATATTATTTGTCTCAATTTGTGTGACTAACGTTAATATCATTTATCTCAATTTATGAGACTAACGTTGATATTATTTGTCTCAATTTATGTAATTCATGTGATACCGTTTAATTTGATATATAATTTGAAAAAGGAATCGATATTTTTTAAACTTATGATATAAAATATTATTTCTTTTGTTTAAATTTGTTTGTTCTACTTTTCTTTTTATTGACCACAAAATTAGATGTCATTTTGGTACATTTGACAATTGACATATCTTTAATTTAAAATCATAAAATTTAAAAGAATTCTTCACTTTGCTGAGCTTCGTGTCAAGTTAAGATATAACATATAAACGGAAATGGAGGGAATACTTGATCATTCGGCAACTATAATCATTTCAGTAAAAGTAAAAGAAAGTTTAAAGCTAAATTGTTTTCAATTATAAAAGTCATATATATTTTGTGCAATTACTTTTGATTTAGTGATTGTAGCGACTGAAGAAAAAATATGTCGAGAATCTATCGAAAATAATTTTTATTTTTCAAAATGAAAATAGTATCTACGTAAATTATATTTTTTACAAACTTCACATATACGATTACACTGAATTATTTACCACCAAATGACTTGAAGCCATCACTCATTGACATTGACATTGACACATTAGCACTAAGTGTGCATTAAGCTCCAAGCAAGTCACACGGTTCACACTCAAATCATTCGTTTGTACGGTTTTACGAAAGTGGATATTGTGAAGACTTTGGTTTTCTAGTTCAATTTTTTAATTAATTATCTATATTCAAAATTTATTGACCTGATTAATATAATAAACGTTTAAATATAGATTTAATTATAACTTAAAAAATATATATTTTAAATAATGCTTCGTGTGATAGCTAATAACAACAATAACATATTTAGTGTAATTCACAAATGATGTATGGAAAGATTAGAGTGTAACACAATATCTTATATTTATCTTGTGGAGATAGAGAGACTATTGTCAAAAGACTACCATCAGCTCAAGTGAAGCAAATCAAAGTAGTTATGAAAAAAAGAAATTACGATAGTGAAGTAATAATATGGTAACTGAAACACAATAGACAACAAATATCAAAAACAAGAGATTGCATGTATACGACTAATACTACCACATACACAATGCTACCGAACTCCCACTATGTCCAATCCTCGAAAAACGAGACAAAGCTCAACTATATACCTACTAATCTTCTATCTTGATATGTGATTTTCATACCCTCCTATCTAAAATCATATCATTGATAAGCTAAAATTATGTTATGTCTAGTCTATTCTTCCTATGACAACTGAATTCATAAATTATAATCGAACAAATCTTTTAAAATTTAGCTACTTGAATCTTTATCAAAAGGGCAAAAGTTTTTTAAGAGCGAAAAAATGATAGTAAAATTTATATCGATATTTATATTAAATTAATAAATATATGATATGTATTTGCCATTACACTTTTAATTAACACATAATTTCATGAGTTTCCTAGTCAAAGTTGTAGCATTAGGCAAACAAATCTGTCAACGATTAATTGTTTGAATTCAAAGTCAAGTACAGATTTTGTTTGAATTCAATGTAACAGAAAATCCTAATGTAATGATGTTTTGTCTAAATTTATTTTTCTAGAACATCTGTTTTTGAATTTAATTAATTCAATTTTTTTTTTAAAGAAAAACAACTTTAGTTAAAAACTCACGTCATAACTTACAACTAAAAACGATAAAATACTTATCATTCGCAATTCCAATTACGTATAGTACTTTACTAGGAGCGAATTCAGAATTTTAACTTAATAATTGTCGAATCTACTCAATTACTAATAATTCACATGTAATGAAAATTAATTAATCATCCAATAAGTCACGTAATGTTAACTGTTAAGCCTTAAAAAAAACTGACTAAACCCACTAATTACCACTTCTCCCATCCACTAATTAATTAACTGTCATTATATAACTAATTAATCCCACTATATATACACACACAAAAATTACACTCGAACAGAGAACTATTTAGCACTTACTAATTAATTTCATCCTTTTGCTTTTTAAATACTCAATTAAGCTCATATTATTTTCCTAGTTATGGCTACTAATTTTGAAGTATCGCTTTATCGATTTAACGTGTTCGTTGTTACGTTCATGTTTGTTTCGAATATCTTCGTGTCATCTTTTCAGTTTCGAATTGGTGGTGAAATTGGTTGGATTAAACCGATTGGTAATGAATCTGAAACGTATAATGAATGGGCTGCTAGAAATCGATTTCATATCGGAGATACTCTTTGTAAGCTTTAGTTATCTCTTTTTTCAACTAATATTAAAAAATTCACACATATCACACGTAACGTTCCTGTTAGAATATAAAATAATGTTGAAAGTTACACATTTGCATGTTTAGACAAAAATATTTACAGTTACATATATGTAGTATATATTATATATCTTTCGTTTTTTTTTTTTGAGTGAACGCCTATTTAAGTTAATTTATCGTTTTTTTTTTTTTTACAGATTTCAAGTACAAAGGCGACTCAGTACTTGAAGTAACTCCGGCTAATTATCTCAATTGCAACACAACAAGCCCAATTTCCAAATTTGAAAATGGAGAGACAGTTTACAAAATTAGCCACCCTGGCTTCTTCTATTTCATAAGTGGCCAGAAAAATAATTGCAAATTTGGCCAAAGAATCATTATTCGTGTAATGCACCCTTCTGAAATTTCTTCGCCGGCGTCTGCACCGGAGATTTCACCGTCTCCGGCTGTTGGTGGTGGTGGGGGTGACGGTGGAGATGGGTGGGGTTCGGATTTCTTGGGCCCACCGGCGATTAATTCCACCACAGTTCTTTCTGTTTTTTCATGTTTTGTTACTGTTCTTGGGGGTGTTATGGTCTTTCTCTATTTGCTCATGTAGAAGAATTTATATATTCTTCATGTTTTAGATATATTTTTATAGTTTGTTTTAGTTGTAATTTCTCTGTTTGATTGAAATTTGATTGACATTATATTAGTTTGAATTCGTTATATATTATTATGTTGTGAGTTTAAATTAGGTGCATTGTAGGTATACAATGTTGTTTTACCATCAAAGTTAGGTAAATTTCGAAAGAGTACAAGTTACATATAACGTCAACATAAAAAATGGTATACAATTAGGTTATCATTATATGTTGAAATGTAATTTAAGAAATCAAATTTGGATGATTTGATAGTGAAAAGAAATATTTATATTAATTGTGCATGTCCTTATAGATCCATCTCTGTCTTTAATTGGTGTATTAAGATCATGCTCATTTTTTATCATCATGTTGTGTATTAGAATACATATAGTCATTATATCGTGTAGCACTTTTTTTCTCTAAAAATGTAACGGTCTTGTAATAATTGTAATATAATATAAATACAATTATAAATTATAATAAAACTAACCTATATCTTAAAGATGGTCAAGTTTTCCTTTTGAGGCACTTTGTTCTTCCACGTGCCTTATTTAAACCACGGATGTCAAATGGAAGGTCGGTTTGAATTTGAATGTATCGAAATTGATTTAGTTAATAAATGAAATGGTTATCAATCCACACAAAAGTTACTTGAACTCAAAAATGCATTCATAACCTAACTCACCCAACTCTTGCTAAATTTTAGCTTTTAGTTTTTACTTCTTCTTATATGATTTATTAATACCTAAAATAAAACAATTTTTTTAAATTATACATATACACAACATCAAATTAGAATCAAACTATTCATTAATCTTCATATTAATAAATAAAATTTCTTACAATAAAATCTAATGTAATGTACTCAAACACATGGCTAAGATTTTATTAACTTGAATTAACTACTAACATTACTCTTATTATTATTAAATATCGGATTTAGACTTTCACGCACAATATGCATTGCTCTATCAAGGCTTTGATCAAACACGACAAACTTAAGCATTGTTCCTGATAACGGAAAAATGATAACTACATTGTTGATTAATAAATGAGACATAAACTGTCACTATTTTTTTCTATGAAAATTAATGAAATTGAAAACGAAACTAATAATCAACTAGAGGGAAGATAATGTATTTATAATTTGAATTCTATATAACAAATCATGTGGAATTAGTACTATTCTATTCGTATTTTTGTTTGGAATTAGTTTTATTCAAATCCACAGTTATTTCCATTATTAATAAGCTATATTTTTTCAATTGGGCTATAATTTGTGTTAAGAACTTCTTTCAATTTCATCAAAAAAAACTCTGTAAATAGTGTTCTCTTTGCCCTAATTTAACGGCTCGTTTTGACATAGTATTTTCTTCGCCCCAATTTAAATATTCGTTTGACATATGATATGAAATCATGATTGATTCAAAGTCACATATGATATGAAACCGTGATTTAAAATCAGATTAATTCGACATCAAAATTTCGTTTGAACATGCAATTCAAATTTCTCAAGTTGCATTTTTTCACTAAACATAAAAATTTCACTAGTTAGAGAAAATTATCAAAATTCCCTCTTAAATTTATACAATATTAGTATATTACCAAATGAGTCAACACTCTAAGAGCATTGTCTTTAGCTACTTTTACATCTACATTGCAAATACATGAAGATCTTTCCTACACACGCTATCTTATATTAACATAATATGTTCCTACATAACTTGATCCGGGCATATTAATACCGTCAACCAAATATTGTATAAATGCATAACTCGATCCAGGCGTTCTTAATACCGTCAACCAAACAATGTATAAATGCATAACTCAATTTGGGTATATTAATACTGTCAATCAAACACTCCTTAAGGCATCTCCAACCCAAACACTAAATTTTTACACCAAATTTGGTGTCAGCACTATTTTAATATAAATCAACTCCAACCCACTGCATCAAATTTTACATCAAAAAGAAATATTTTTCTCTCTCTTCATTATTACATTATTATTTCTTATTTCATTTATATTTTCTTACTTCATAAAACAAATTCTTTCTAAAACATTCGCCATATATAATTCATATTATTTTCTTTTATAGTTATTTTAATATAAAATTATTTTATACCATAATTTTTTAAATAATATAAATTGCTAACAAATATTATACATAATAATGGATAATACAAATAAAAGTGAAATCATTAATGAAATACAATTAAATAAACATTACATAATTGAAAAAATTCTTTTAAATTCTATATAAATATTCAACTTTCAAGATCACTACAGTGCTCCCATAAATGCTCTATTAATGCATTATGTAGTTCAAAATGAGCTTCTTTGTCATTTATTTTTTTATGTCGAGCTAGAAATTATTGGAATCGATAATTTTCATCTATTGTCATTTCTACAGTCGGAGTTGGACCTTCCGACGCATCTTGAATTGGTGCATTAAGATCACGCTCATCCTCAATTATAATTGGTTCATAAAAGTAAACACCAAACTAATCAAAGATACCGAGAACAAAGATATGTTGATAAAAAGAATTTTGACGAATTCATTCTGCAACCTCAAACTCAAAGAATAAATACAGAAAAAACTCATTAGTAGAATTAACATAAATTTAATTTTTAAAAAAGTCATATATAGAAAAATTAATGTATAAAAAAAGCTAACTTTTATATCTAAAATTAATATTATAAAAATATTACATAAAAAATAATTAAATATACAAGAAATTTAATTAAAACACACAATTTATATCATATTTAATTAAAAGTTTTGTATAATGAAATAATATTAAAATATTCAATAAAATGAATTGGTGTGATGACTAGTGTTACACTAAATTTGGTGTAACACTATTCACACACCAAAATGGTGTAAAATTTGGTATTGGGTTGGAGCTCCAAAACACCAAACTTTACACCAAATAAGAATTTGACGTAAAATTTGGTGTTGGGTTGGAGATGATCTTACGCATGATAAGGCTATGAGAGAAACCATTTAACCTTCCACTTGAAATTGCAGTAGAGATAACAATGTACAAAGTACAAAAAATTGTATACACAATACTTCCACCCAAAAAAAGACTAAATACTCAACAAACCCGAAAATCCAACCAACCCAACTATAAGATTTTACCTTAGAAAAAAAAAAA
>JAJOOH010002272.1:0-21624 GCA_029582605.1 Solanum gracilifrons | reverse complement strand
TGTGTAGGGCTAGTGGCTTATAGATTGGCCTTACCCCCCCCCCCCCAAGATTATAAGTAGTTCATCCAGTGTTTTATATATCCATGTTGAAAATGTATCACGGGGACGGGAATTACATTACAAAATGAGACTCAGTGTTCTTAGACAAAGACCTTCAGTATGAGGAGGAACCGATTGCAATTCTTGATCGCAATTTCCAGAAGCTGAGGACCAAAGAGATTAAGTCTGTGAAAGGTTCAATGGAAGCATCGTCCAGTTGAAGAACCTACTTGGGAAATCGAGAAGGACATGTGAGAAATGTATCCCTAGTTGTTTGACGATTCAGGTACGACCATACTCTTACTTTAGCCATTTTTCCTAGTTGTCTCTCGGGGATAAGTGATGGGTAAATTGGTATCTATTGTAACGACCTGTTCCCGTCATTATAGAAAAGCCAACGGGGAAAGAATTAGGGACGAAAAAACTTTTTGTAGTAACTTGGGATTTCCTAGCCTAGTCCAGATTTGGACGAATTCTGAGTCAGTGAGGTCTAGGGAAATCTGGTTATGAATGAAAGATTTAGTAAAGAATTTGATAACATGAGTAGATAGCTAAGACGTTAAGGGACCCATATGACTTTACGGAATCGAATTCGGGCTAGTGGAACTCCTGAAACTGATCTTAGCGTTAAAGGGTTTGAACCTTATGGGTTGAAGGTATGTTGTGAAAAGAAGGCTTGAAACTCTAATTCTGATGTTCGGTCTCCGCGCAAGACGCCAGGGCGGGATTTATTCCGCCAGGGTGGGGCCGTAATGGTGGGTTGGGTCCCGCTACGGTGGGCCAATCGCGATTTAAGTCAGAATTAAACCCCAAAAATGTTTTTTTTTGCAAGTTTCATTCTTGAGAGTTAAGAGACGACCCTAGGTGATTCTTTGACAGTTTTCCACGACTTTTGGTGCTAAAGGTAAGGATTTTACTCCCTAATCCATTTTTCCATCCGTAGAACTTAGATTCTTGGTTAATTATCATTGGAGGTGGGTTTTGAACTGAATTTGATGGTGGGAAAAGGCCCTAGCTGCACCTTAGGATCATGGGTTTGGACTTGGGTTATTGGGTTTGTTATAATCCAGGTAATTAAAACTTACTTATTGATCCTTGTGTTATATTAATTATTTGTAGACCTAGAACAAGCGGAAAGAATCCAAAAAGGAAAGATTCAAGTGCCTTAGGGGGGGTTCAAGCTTGGTTTCGAGGTAGGTGATGGTTTGACTTCTTGTGTGCGTAATGTATGTTGGTAATTGCCTCATTGTAAGACATGTATATATGTGAATGAAGCATTGTTGATCAAACCTAATGAAATGAGTACGAATGAATACATGTATTCCATGATTCAACACTTGATTGTATGATTATGAGAATGTACATATGAGTGTGACATTGATTGTGGTTGTGCTGAAAGGATCGTGTGTCACATTTTGACACACTAATTTGGCTCGGGTTCCATGTTCCGACGCATATATGGGATCGGGTGTCACGTCCGGCACACTAATTGAGATCGGGTACCATCTGGTACACTAACAGGTTGGGTATGGGTTCCATAAGGGAGCCATTGAATTGCCATATTTTACTTATTATTGAAAATGTGGAAATTGTACATTGCTCTTGAAATGTTAACTGTGTATATATTCTGTGCACGACATGTTTACTTTGTTGCGATTTTTGGTATAAGTTGTGCTTACTGGAATAGCCATGTGATCCTACCTGTACAATGTGGTTGTGTACTGATACTGTACTTGCTTGTTCTTTGTTGAGTACATGACATCTTCAGGCGGCTATTGATAGACCTCAGCTAGGAGATCAATAATCGAGACCGAATTCAAGGGTGATCCAGTTCTTCTAGTGTGCCATGAGTTCTCCTTTTGCTTAGTCCATTTTATTCAGACTTAGATTAGTACTTTAGATATTCAATTGTTTTAGCTTTCGGGGTTGTGCCCCTATTCCTTAGACTTGTGAATTGTTAGAGTTTTGGTATATTGACTTCCAAGATCTAGGGGTCGTTTTCCGCAATGTTTTGATAGTCGTTGTTAAATTCCCAGAGTTTATGGAAACTCCTTATTTTGTTCTGCATTTAAACCTACTTCCGTATCTTTAAATGCATAGTCTTTGGCTAAGTTATTTAGTTTGGGTTGTAGTAATGGTTCTCCCACCGAAGAGTTAGTGTGAGTGTCAATCACGATGGTCTGGGTCGTGACAAGAACTTCCCATCAAGGCATTTGTCTCTCACACTTACAAGATTTGCTTTGTACCTGTTTCGAACAAAGAATGTTTTGTTAGTTTTTCTAAATGGTGGTTGGTTTGTGATTTCAAATATCTTGTGGAGTTTGACTTTGAATTCGTCTCGCTTGGAAGATTCATTCTATTGATGATTGTGCTAATAGCTTGAAGATACTTCATAGACAGACCTTATTTTCCCTTGAAACACTCCTCATGAATTTTTTTACCCACTACCATTTTGTGCATGTTGTGTGGCTCATAATTTCCAAAGCAACTCTTTTGCTTTACCGATTTTCTCACAGTACCTTGAAGTAACACTTAGTTTCTTTTTATATTTTTTGTCTCGATTGGTTCACAGCCCTAGTCAATGTTGTGCATTCCCCCAACATTCAACTGGAAATATCGTATTCAATTTTGCGGCTTTAATTTTATTGTCCCACTTGACGCAAGTTTAAGTTGAATGAGACTCAAAGAATATCGAAAACAAGTACAAATGACACAAATGAAAGGGCTATGAAATAAAAGTTATATCTTTAGAAGGAGGAAATGAATAAGTAAATGTTTAAAAGGAATGAAAAGAATCTTATCTGAAAATACGTGACGACTTTAATGAATCATGACATGCATTTGGACTGAATGCTTGACCCTTCTAAGTTGTCTGAATCTCATGAACCATGTTGTACCTTTCAGTCTCTAGACTTTCTACCTTGACTGTGCTCATGCCAAGATGGAATGTCATCATTCGATAAGTGGTGCCTTTCGTGGTTTTTCACCAAAAAGACATTTTTATCTTCTTCTCTCAACTGACTATCGTCTTATGGTGCCCATGAGGGGTTTCACTCATAAGACTCTCATATTTTCTTTATTTCTTTGTTGTAACACACCTTAGGTCATAATATAAAAAAAGAACTTTAGAATGAGTTACAAATTTGGTATCATTGAATGGAATATCCATAACAATATCATGTCTCAGCCTTTGGAGAATTGAAGAACACGATTATTGTTTTATTGAGCGATTAGGCGAACCCCAATGAAGGGCTTCCTACGTATCCTCTTAGGAATCAGGTCGAACATAGTTCAATATCAAATATTTTTTTGATTGATTTTTTTTACAAAAGACTTCTTTAAAAATTAATACTAAAGGAGAAAAGAAATAAATTAATTCATGGTTGAGATTGTTTGACTTTAGTTGATACCAACAATTAGTATTATGCATATGAATCACCTTCAACTACTTTCAAACAAATTTGAGGTCAAGTTTGAATAATCCCTATAGTTTCAAATGGTACCTCATACATACTTAAGTATTTACAAGATCAATTCCTCTTGTATAAATTAAGAAGTTAGAACTGTTCATATCCTCATATTTTAAGTGCCCTCGCAATAAATGAAGTCCTAGTTCATACAATAGAAGTGTTCCGATCTTAGAAGTCACTCACACTTGGAAAGATATTCAATGCATGAGATTGAGATATCATATGCTTGGCCCCCATGTAAGTATTCACTAATGTGAGAACATCCAAAATAGGATCAAATAGGACTTGTCATTGGCTTGTAATGTAGGCTTATAGGAAGGTAGAATATTCATTTTGGATACAGTGATTATTTTCTCCTTGAAATTTGCACTATGCTCTCTATGTTCTTTCATTTTCGCATTTAACCTTTGTTTTTTTGAATGTTTCTCCTCATTTTTTCATTTTCTCTCCTTTTCGTTGGATTTTTTTCTTTTTCTCTTTCTAGCTTTTCTTTGTTAGTTTTCTTTTTACCTTCACATATTTGACCTTTACACTTTGTTACCCAATTTAGATCTTTGACACTGTATGTAATTGATAGTGCGCTCAAGGAGGTAGAAATAAGGTATAGTGCATTTATGCACTCAAAATGATATATGTTAATATATGACTATTCAAATAAAAAGGTTTTAGGCTCGAAATGGGAGTTCTACGGATAACATGTCATTCGGTAAGCTTGAAAGACACAATCGAATCAAAGAAAGCCTATAATCCTTTCCCAAGGTAAATTTTGCTCAAAATTTCACCTCAACCAACATTCGGGCCAAGTTCTAGATCAACAAAGTCATGCCATTGAATTTTATGTCTAAAACTCACCACAATGCACATGAAACAATGAGGTCGAATTATTTTATGCCTTAAATTTAAGCAAAATAATTTCTCAAGTACTACATAAATATATCAAGAGGTACCAACAGAAGTTTATAGGTCACAACAAAGTTGGTATGTCTTACCAAATAGTTTAACGCTTTTATTTTTTCTTATGCATATTCCTAAGTATGTTGGTACCAACCAAGTCAACATTTTTTCTTTTTAAAAACGAAATCCTTTTAAAGAAACAATTTTTTTAGATTATAAAATAAGGAAGAAAAACGTTTTTATTCGAAGTTTGAATAGTAATTATTTTTGTTTTTGCCCCAATTTTTGTGATGAGGACTTTCTAGATTTTTCTTGGTTGGACCGAACCTCAAAATATGGCTGCCTATGCATCTTGTCAAAGCAAGAATCAAGTCAAATATAGTTCAGGAGATTTTGATATATGAAGTATAAAACTTTTGTTTTGTTTATGTTTTGAAGAAGGGTAAAAATCCTATTTTTAGAAAGGATAAACAATTTGTTTTATTTTATTTAAATTTTTAAATATTTTAAAATGAATTAAGAACTTCTTTTTAAAAGAAATTAAATAAGGATCACCGAACCCGAGGAGGGTTGCCTACGTATCTCATCGAGGTGAAAATCAAGTGTGCGTAGTTCGTCCATATTGGAGAGTTAAACAATTTTTTTAAAGGTTAGAAATTTGTTGACAAATCCAACTATATTCTTCGTTTAAAGTGATATAAAAACTTTTGAAGTTTCTTTTTGTGAACTATACGTAATAAAAGAAAAAAAATTCGTTTGTTGTGAATTTTGTTTAGAAGGAAAAAGTTTTCTTTCATTTCATTGGTCACCATAGATTTGATTATATACAAAGAGCTTCCAAATAAATACATTTTTAGATAGCATATCGACTAATTTAGGTGGTCAAATATTATTAGAGTATCTATCCTAGATGGATTTGATATTATGCCGAGTCCCATTAAATCAAATAAAAATGATTCAAATAAGTGAAACCTACTAGGGATAGCCTGTCACAACCCAGACCATTGTGATTAGCACCCACACAAACCCTCCAGTGGGAGAACCATTACTACAACCCAAAACTAACAACTTAACCAGATACTAATATTTAAAGTTACGGAAGCAGGTTTAAATGCAGAAAATATATAGAGTTCCCATAAACTCCAAAGGTTTAAACAAATAACTAACCAAACTAATGCGGAAGAACAACCCCTAGAACCTGAAAGTCATTGTCCCAAAACTCTACTAATGACAAGTCTAAGAACAAGGGGTACAACTCCGAAACTAAACAAATACCTTAAACAACTAGTCTAAGTCCGAAAAGAGTGGTCTTAAACAAGTAAGATCCATGGAAGCCTGAAAGAACTGGCTCACCCTTGAATCCGGTCACGCTCAATAGGCACCTAGCTGAGGTCTATCAATAGCCGCCTGAAGATGCCTTATATTGAACAAAGAACAAGCATGTGCAGTATCAGTACACAACCACAATGTACTGGTAGGATCACGCGTCTATCTCAATAAGTGCAACATATATCGGAATCACAACAAGGTAAACATGATATGCACAGAATATAAACACCGTTATCATTTCACGAGCAATGAACAATCCACATTCTCAATAACTAGTAATGTCTTTTTAGAGAAACATACAGTCTTCAAATATCAATCATCATTACGCATAAACGTAATCATCACAAGTATATACACATCACAATTAAATGGTCCTCTCAAGGAACCCAATTCAATGGTCCTCTCATGAAACCTATACCCAAACTATTAGTATGCCGGAACGTGGTACCGGATCCAATGTTTATGTCGAAAAATGGCAACAGATCCATATATTTATGTCAGAACGTGGCAACCAATCCCAGTTAGTGTGTCGAAACGCAACACCCGATCCATTCAATAAGCCGCAATCACAATCATAATGTACATTATCATAATCATACAATCAATTCATGATTTCATGGCATAAAATCATTCGTTCATACTCAATTACATTAGGTGGTATCAATAGGCTTTATTCACATACATACATGCAATACAATGAAGTAATTACAAACATATATCACATCAACATGGAATCACAACCATCACCTATCTCGAATGAAAGCTTGAATCCCCTGAGGCACTTGAATCTTCCCTTTCCGGATTCTTTACGCTTGTTCTAGGTCTACAAACAACAATTTATAGCAAGGATCAACAATCAAAGGTCTAATTATCCAGATTATAACAAACCCAATAATCCTAGAACAAACCTATGATCCTAATACCCAATTTACGGCTTTCTCCACCATCAATTTCAGTCCAAAACCCTCCCCCAATATTAATTAACCAAGAATCTAAATTCTACGGATCGAAAAATAGATTAGGGGAGTAAAAACCTTATCTTTAGCCTCAAGAATGGTGAAAAACTGTCAAGAACACACTTGGGGTCGTCTCCTAGCTCTCAAAGTCGAAAAGTGCAGCATAACACATTTTTGGGGTTTATTTCTGACTTAAATCGCAACTGGCCCGCCACAGCCGCCCCGCCCTGGTGGCACAGATTCCACCACAGTGGCTTGCACGGAGACAGTGAGCTATTTTAAGAATTCCAAGCACCAATTTTACAACACACCTTCAACCCATGACACTCACAAACTACCCGTTCACTCTAAGATCCGGAGAGTTCTACTAGCCCGAATTCGATTCTGTAAAGTCATATGGGTTCCTTAACGTCTTAGCTATCCACTCATGTGATAAAAATCATAATTAGATCTCTCATTTGTTACAATATTTCCCTAGAACTCACTGACTTCGATTTCATCCAAATCTGGACTAAGCTAGGAATTCCCAAGTTACTACAAAAAGTTTTTTTCGGCCCCATTTCTTTCCCCGTTGGATTTTTCCATAACGACGAGAACAAGTTGTTACAATAGATACAAATTTACCTATCACTCGTCCCCGAGTGACAAACTAGGAGAAAATGGCTAAAACAAGGTAGAGTAGTATCTAAATCGTCAATTAACTTGGGATACTTGTCCTGCATACTTTTTCTGTTGACTCTAGGCTGCTAGAAGCTTAGCTTGGATGCTTCTCAGCTTATCTTGAGCATCTTTCACCAGATCAACTCCTTATTCATATCTTCAACCTTAAGCCAACCAATTGACTACCTACACATCATCCCATACAATGTCTCAATGAGGTCATCTCAATACTCGAATGATAATTATTTTTGTATGTACACTTAACTAACAACAAAGTTATTCCCAAGAACTACCAAGGTTGATCGTACAGATGTCTGCAACATGTTATCAAGGACTTTGACACAAACATCAGAACGAATCCTTTCTCACATAATCATGATAAGATCCTAAATCAAAACTCGCCACAATTAGAGGTGAACCTGAACCAACCAACACACACTCATAATATCCAAACAATCATAGCTCTTATCAACATCTCCATCTCACAATCCAAATTTTCATGAGCTTAATTATAAAAAATTTGATCTTTCGAAATCAGATACTCTTCGAGGGATATGTCCAAGCATACAAACCCTCCAACAACACTATCGAAAAGCTAGATTTATCAATTTTAGATTACATCTTAAGAATAGTAGAATTGGACCCAATGATCCCCACACACAGTCAATACATGACCTCGACGATAAGATGAATATTAAGATTGCCGGACAACCATAATTACACATGGTAGCTCTTCTATGAATTCTCATAAGCAAGGTGGTACATGTAGAACCACTAAAATACTTTAACAACTCCAAGACAACACACAATATGTCATTTAAAATAACTAAATATTCCCAATCTTCCCACTCAACCAAGAGAACATCGCAGGATTGGTACACCGGATCCACCACTAGGGATCCGCCCACACAAGTGAAAACGCACGTGAGCATAGCTAGTGCATCATACTCACAACCATCATGAACACTCAGACCATTTACCTTAATCTAACCCAACACTTTTAAATGAAAACTTTTCTTAGGTACTTAACAATCAAAAGTAATCAACTTTACGACTCAACCCAGATGTAAGTCCTTTCAAATGCTCAATACCGGATACAATTGATTATTTCTCACCTTATAAATTCATACCTTGATAAATATATCACCATGAATCACTACAACAAAGTTGACTATCAAAGACAAATGATTTCGTCACTTATAAATCATATTTCGTCACCAAAGATCTTGTGTGACGAAAAAAATTTCGTCAGTCAGTCGTCACTAAATGTGCGTCACTAAAAGTTTACAAAGACGATTTAGTGCATCGTCACTAAAAATTTATATTAACTACAAAAAGAAAAATCGTCCCCAAATGTGTCGATATTTGTGACGAATTTATTTGTCATAAAAAGTGTAAATTTTTTGTAGTTAATAGTATGATTTTGTCACTAAAAAGGTTATTTTCACTGACAAAATTACATCGTCACTATTTATTTAGTTCAATCAGTGACGACATCAATTGTCTCTAAAGTTATATGTATTTCGTAGTTGAACAAATGTAATTTTGTCACTAATGACTGTTTTTTATATACAAAAAATTATTTCGTCCTAAAATATATAAATTAGGGACAAATTTATCATTATAAAAAGGTTAACAATTTCGTAGTTAAATTTATCATCGTGTCACGAAAAGTATAGTTTTTATTGACAAGATATAATTGTCACTATAAATTATCATGATTAGTGACAATATATTTTGTCACTAAATGTAGTCGACTTATGACGAAATAATTTATTTGTGAGAGAAATATTTATCTTGAAAAGTTTGATTTAGTTGTTGCTAAAAGTTACCTTTGATGAAATAATCTGTTGATGCTCACAAACATTCGATGACATTTAATTATTTCGTATTGATATTATTTTTTAAATTAGAATGCATAAAATTGAAAAATAAATAATAAAAATATCTCAAATAATCATAAAATTCATCCATTATCATAGCATTAAAAACAACAAACATTTGATGATGTTCAAATTTGTAAATGGTAATAATTCACTAGTTTCTCGTTAATTGGATAATTTATAAATGGTGACAAATTTTCTCATATTTTAGAAGATTAATTAATTCATCAATATAAAAATTTACTAAATTAACATCATGACAAATATTAAATTTATTTTTTAAACTTAGCAGATATCATATAATAATATAAACTCAACACAATAAAATAAAACATTTAACATAATAACAAAAAGTGTCTCTCATGATCATATATATTTTAGAATTAAAATAATATTGAAATAATCTCATTAAAAGATTCTTATATGATCCTAACGGAAGTACTTAATGTTAGTCGTCAATAAATAAATAAAAATGTTACTCCTTATATGCTAATGTAGCAAACTTATCTAATAACTTTACTCTTCATTCAATTTTTCAATGTACCTGTGTGAAAAGGAAAAAGATATAATTTTAATGTGTACTCACTGCTATTTTGATTTAAACATGATATATTATAAAATTTTAATTGTAAAGTTGATATTAGAATGAGAAATAAATAGAAAAGATACTCACTCAAATTCCACAGTAAAATTGCCAATCCTTCTTTTCTAAGGATATAGACCTTGAGCTTTGTCTGCAAAAAAAAAAAAATCATGATTCATATTTTTTTAAAAGTTTCTAAAAATTTCTAATGCTGAACAAATTCATAGGCTAAACACAAGTAACTCGTTTAAATTATCATACTATATTTTTAAAATATACACTAGAGTGAAGGGAGACAAAGTTCACACATTAAAATAAATTTAAGAAACCCACTGAAAATTCAAGTGAGGTATAGCAGAAAGTAAAAGAGAGTTGCATATTTTCAACTTATTTAAGGAGTATGCATCTCATGATAAAACACTGAAAATTCAATAAAAATAAAAATAAAAATAAAGATAATTGGAGAGAAGTATTACGTGGGGAGATAAGGAGTGGATGTGGCTAATAACTAAAAGAGAGGTTTGTGGAGAAGGAAAAGGAAATGAGAGAATTACGTGTGTGTTTTTCCTACAAATTTGGAAATGAATACTCTATTTTAATTTCTTCATTTGATTTTGGTAAATACCTTTATCTATTTTTATTTGACATAAAATTTAAGAAAGTAATTTAATTTATTTGATTGACTTGACATAAAATTTAAGAAAGTAAATAAGATTTTTGAATCGCGTAATCTTAAACTAAAAATATGTGGAATGTGTAAAAAGTAGTTTTTAATCTTCTAATTTTAAATATGTCATGTGAAAAATTAGAATTAAAGAGTTACCAAAATAAGGGAAGAGAAATCATTTAAAAAAATAAACTAAAAACGGAGTATGGAAAATAAATTAAAACAAAGGGAAGGGAAAATGCATAAGTACCCCCCAGCCTATGCCCAAAATCCCAGAGACACACCTAACCTTTGCTAAGGTCCTATTACCCCCCTGAACTTAATTTATCTATAATATTCTACCCCTTTTCGGCCTACGTGGCACTATCCTTGAAAAAATTGTCAACGTGCACTGGGCCCACAAGATAGTGCCACGTAGGCCAAAAAGGGGTAGAATATTACATATAAAATAAGTTCGGGGCGGTAATAGGATCTTAGTAAAGGTTAGGTGTGTCTCTGGGATTTCGGGCATAGGCTGGGGGTACTTATGCATTATCCCCAAAGGGAATTATAAATATAAAAAAAATAGTTGGGTAGAAAATTAAGTATTTATCATAATATAAAGACACTTAGTAGTCATGCAGGGAAATGTGTTGGTTTCATTTTATTTTCACACTTTATATTTATTATATTACCCATAATTTATGGCTACAAACAATAAAATTTGTGTAGAAAGAAATAATAATTAAGACATAAAAATATTATGAGTGTTACAATTTGTATAAATCTTCTAGTTCTTCATTTTCAAAATCAATCCAAGCATTTTTAGTTTGATCTTCAATTTATGTTGGATTTGATATATATTTTGATTTGAATTTGATTTCTCATAAGTACTTTGATGACCGCCTTAAATAAGTTTTCCCACAAACAAGTGAATTTGATCTTGAATGTTTTGATACTTAATTTATCCTTGTTCTTTATTTTCAAGTATTTATAATAGGGAAAATTCATAAGTACCCCCCTAGCCTATGCCCCAAATCCCTGAGACACACCTAACCTTTACTAAGGTCCTATTATCCCCCGAACCTATTTTATATATAATTTTCTACCCCTTTTCGGCCTATGTGGCACTATCCTTGATAAAATTGTCAACACGCGCTGTGCCCACAAGATAGTGCCACGTAGGCCGAAAAGGAGTAGAAAATTATATATAAAATAAGTTCGGGGGTGCAATAGGACCTTCGTAAATATTAGGTGTGTCTCAGGGATTTGGGGCATAGGCTGGGGGTACTTATGCATTCTCCCTTTATAATATGTACACAAATGTTTGAATGCTTGCAACTTATAAGAAATTTGTAAGTTTTGATCCATGAGTTTTTTTTTTTGAAATTCTAATGACTTTTCTTAATTTTGACCTCCTATTTATAATTATAAGATGAAAAATTATCAGGTTCAAATGACATGGTGATATTTAATTATCGAAACATGTCAATTGCGGTTGTATATTCTCATTGTCATCGAATTTAATGCTATGTCATTTTGATATGTGACATGATCTTATTTTCTCTTTTATTTGATTTGGCGTACCACACTAGCTGACATGTAGCACCGAACTAGACCTCTAGAATAAGATGAAATTTTGGGTTTGGCAAAGTGATATAATCTATCATTTGTAGCCCAATTAAATGAGTTAACGCACAATATTATGGTGCACATGATACATTAGATATCAAGTAAGAAATTTTAATACTGTGATTGCACTATTATGATTATATATCTATATATATATATATATATATATATATGCATTTTAAGTTTTTTTAGTATTATGTATTTATAAATATACCGAAATGTGTAGTTACATAAAAAATTATAGTATTATATCATACAACCTAATGTTAGTACAAAATTAAATGTGTAGATGTTTAAATTTTGACTACAAATTTTTGATATTGAAACAAATACCAAAATTATTGATTAACAAAAAAGTTGCTTGTAATTTCTTTTTAACATATATTTGTACACATATAAGATTGTAAGGTGTTAATATGATATATTTTTTTCGTTTTTTTTTTAAAGTAGAAGTCATAATTCTCTATTATATGACTATAAATAAATTGAAGTTGAACCAACTATGGTTGCGAATGTTTCATGCAAACTGCAAAATATCAAAATAAAAATTTAAAATTATCGAATCATATTGAATTAATTTGATATGTTGTATAATAGTATTTTTAAAAATCAAAAATTAAATTTACCTTAATTGAAGTTTGAATTAAGCAAATTATTGTTTTAAAATGTCTTGATTGAATGTCTTACGGAAAAAAAAGTTAGAACCCATGTCTGATGGATATCATACATGAGTTTTAATTTTTGCTGATAGGTAGAACTTCATGTCAAGTGAGAAGATTTAGTGTCTTAAAATATCTTAATCATTTGTCTTATGGGCAAAAGTTAGAATTTTCTAAAATAATTTTTTCTTAAAAAAATAATATTAAGCGGGGTTGAAAAATCAAGATCACCCATTACTGAGATCATTTTAGAGAATTTTTTTAGAAGGGAAAAATTATCAAAACCAGTCCATCTTAGGGTCATTACTAAACTTGACCGTTGAAAAAAGCTAAGATAAGAAATTGATCTTTAAGAGTGAAAATGACCCAAATTAAATTTTAAAATTAATCAATCATCTTTAAGTTATAGCCATAATTATTTCAAACATAACCGATTCGCGTTGCAATTGTGACCAATTATTGAGTAAAAATCAAATTTACTCAATTATTTATAATTAAAGATATTTATGAAACAAAGGCAATATGTATTAAAATTGAGATAATCATTTAATTAATTTAATAATGAAATCCTTTTGATTTAGCAAAATAAAGTAATTATTAGTAATATAATAGGGTCCTGATCATAATTAAAGCACAGTTGGCTTTAATTTGAAAATATAAAAATCATACTCGTTTTTTAATAAATAAAGTAGTTTTTAAATTAATAAAATGACATTTATTAATAGTTATTTCACTATGTTTGAAATTCAAGAAACTAAGTTAAAAGAAAAAGAATTGATTAATTAATTTAAAATATCTTTGGTCAAAATAGAGTCTCTACACCCACAACCACCACAACTAGCCATAATCACCACAAACTGCGATTAATTTTTTTTTGGAAAAATATATATTATTGATATAGTATTAGATTAATTTCACATTTTATTAAATTTATTATCATTATTTTAAATAAAGATAAATTTTACATATTCATATATTAATAATAATCATAATTATTTAGTATTCAAATTTTAAAACAACATCACAATTTTGAGATGCATAATTAGATTTATACATCTAGATCTAAATACACATCTTAATATTTAGATATGTATCTAAATTCAAACATCATAATTTTATTGAAATCAAATAGTTGGGGTTCTTGAGACCTCCGAAATTAAACTTATTTTTAGTCATTATAGAAAATAGTTAGTTAAATATCCATAAAATATTTAAAACTTTTGCAAAATAGACTTACAGTCGATGTTATCTTTGTATAATTGCTCTCTGTGATATCACAATCCCACTCACATTAGATTTTATGTTAGCACTGTCACTTAAATTTACTTAAGGTATAGTTCGACGTTATCATTATATCATTCTATAGTTTTCTTTTGTTGTTACCTATAGAAAACACTTTACAAAAATATTTCTAGTTGCTACTTACCATTGTAAATAATAAGCCTAATCAAAGATTATTATATATTTTGCTAAAAATAAAATTAGAAAATAATTAAATTATTTAGCTGCAAATTTTAATTTTTTTAAATTTAAATATTGCATATTTTGTAACAAAACTATGTTGTCACTAAGTCACATGTTGATTAGAGACAAGAAAATGTTTGTCACTAATTGATTATATTATTAGTGACAAAAATTTAGATAGCAATCAAATATGAAATTTTGTGGCTAAAGCTTACGACATTTGACTACGAATTTTAATTTGTCGCTATTGCAACAACATGGTTTTAGGGACAAAATTTCTTCGTGTCCAAAATTATGACACATCTAAGACAAATAATAATTTGTCACAAATTGGGTGTATTATTAGTGGCAAAATAAGTTGTCGTTTATAACTTAGAATGCGTCACTAATAGTACTTAATAAATGGCGCCAATTTTTTTTTTGGTGGGAAACTTAAATGGACAAAACTTTGCTACGAAATTGTGTGTTTCGTCACTAAAAGTATTTTGCTCATACATTTAAACACGAAATACAATTTTTGTCACAAAAAGTGAATAATTAGTGACAAATTTAGTATCGTACCTAATAATTTCGTAGCTAAATATCACATTTGTTGTAGTGAATGTAGATTTATAATGAAAAATCTAAATTGTAAATTCAACCGTATAACACAATCCCCTTATCTATCAACATTAGTTTATACCTTGAAGATTTTTACGAATTCATTGACCTTCGCTTATCATTGATCGCATCTTCATCGATCTTACAATATCTTTCGCTAACAATTCAATCATACTCATTACTAAACTTAAAACAAAACCAAAGCACTTATCATCACACTTGAGCTAATATCTGTACACTTCTTTCTCAAGTTCTTTCCAACAGTTTTTAACCAATCCGATGACTTGTGACACTATTACCATAGCCACAGCAAAATGATTGAAATTACGCGTCTCTGAACCCAATTATCTACCCCTTCTGAAGATATCTCTTCAGCCCTTGCAACCAAATAGAATATTCTTGCTCTTGCCTCTTTCTCATGGTTGTACTACATCCCACTATATTTCTTCATTACGACTCTAGCTCTTTTAAATTATATTCAAGTGGTGTCCCACCATCTCTTAAAACTTTCCATACAACCAGATTACTTACCAAATATTAGAAAACCACAACCTTAGATACTCGCAAGTCATAATTACTATACAAAAATTCTCTGAACTAACAATTTTATTATATAATTGCATCCCATCACAATCCATCACGAAATGTCATTACCATTACGCTTAGTAAGCCTTGACTATCAGTACGAAGTCAACCTTTTCATCAACACGACGCCTCAGACTCAGGTAACCTCATCAAATTCAAAGGACTAACCTAATTTTATACGCTCTTTCTTACTAAAATACTTCAATTTTCTTCACCCAAGTATACTCAATGGGACTTTTTTTATTCATACGCTTGTCATTCCGATATCAATCCACTCATTTATGGCTTAAGCTAAGATCATTGGTCCTCGTACTACCATCTTTCTTCTTAACAAACAAGACATGAACACCATATGGGGAATCCCTAGGAGGGATGAAACCTTAATCAAGAAGCCCCTAGATTTGAGCTTTAAGCTCTCTCAATTCTGACACCATAAGAATAGACTCAATAGAGGGGGATTCGACCTCAATATCTCGAATATGAGCCAATTACGTCAAACAATGTTTCCCACCAGTTTCCTACCCCACACGAAAGATATGACCTTAGCTGACTTAGGCTTGTACCCCCTTCCCACTCTAACTTTTCCATACTTGGGATCCCTAGAGTTACTGACTTAGCATTACCATTGAGCACAACATAATAGGAGAATATCCAAGTCATACCTAAGATTATATCAAGTCAGTCATATCCAGCATAACCAAATCAACCCTAAATCTGAAAATCCATAAATACAACTTTTCAACACGATATAAAGGGGTGACGATGACTGACTGTTCAACTGGAGTAGAAACATAGATGGCACCATCAAGTATATCACCATTTATATAAAATTTTGGGGCAAATCGCATGGGCACATAAGAATAAGTAAAACCCGAAACAAACAACACATTAGACATCCGCTCACAAATAATAATAGTACTTGTGATCACTGCATCAGACCCTCAACCTCGGTCTTGCCCGGAAAGGCATAAAATTGAGCCATGTCATCTTGAAGGGCAACCTCCTTGCTTGGCTACACTGCTCCTCATATGACCAGGTTCACCACAATTGTAACACACTTAATAACATAACCAAGTAAACACATCGTTGTTATTGGAGCAGTCGTATCCTGACCCTCCTTGATATACATCCAATCCAGGAAACCATAGTATAGCTTCTAACCTCAATTGGCATAACTTAATTTCATCATTCGCTAAACAACCCCTACATGTTATGACAACAATACTAAATGCATTTCCAAAGTAATGGTTTTCATTATCTAGTCTTTCCTTACCAAAACTTCTTGAATATTGTCACCTATAAACTTGAATCTGCCAATCTGACCTTAATCCCATCACAAGCGACGATAGTAGCTAGCGAGTCCCATAAAACTCTTAACTGCAGTCACAGATCTAGGCCGAACCCAATACTTAACCAGTTTAATCTTTTGGGGATCTATCATTACCCATTCTCTTGAAACTTCATGCCCCAAAAAGGCAACTGAAGTCAATAAAATTCAGACTTAGAAAATTTTGCAAACCCCTTTTTGTTTTGGTAAGCACATGGATACTAGTTTTTCCGTTGTTTTTGACAACATTCGATTTATTACAAGGTTTTATAGTCTATCCTCGATTGCTGAACACTTATTGGATTGTAGGGGTTAGTTCAGATTTGATTCGGGTTTTATAAGGAGACCTGTGAAAACCAGAGGAGACAGGGCTGAGGTTCTGTCTCGCTCTGTCCTGCTCTAGTAGGGAATTCCTGCTCTGGTGGAAAAATCCTGCCCCAGTGGCTCAGACGGAAACTGTCACACCCCGTGGCTATCCCCGAATGTGGACACAGGACCTAGGATCACGAGTGACCCCAAGCTAACCCTATTGGCATATCATAAGCATACTAAAATAAACTGAATAGATAAACACTGTGCGGAAGCTAGATCATACAACAATCTGAAATGATGGGGAATACCCATATCCTATCTGAATAAATGAAAACTGAGAGTAGAATACAACTGAAAAGTCAAACTCTAACACTACCATGTCTAAAATAAGCCTCTAAACTGATTAGAAGTGTTGGGACATGCCTCAGCTAAATCTAGCAAAACTGAAACTAAAGATAAAAGCAAGAAAGATAATTATGTCACTAGTACTAGAAGAATGAGGACTCACCACTGCTGCTGCTAAATGGAATATCAGGAACCGATCTATGCGTGATCTGGCTGCTGAGGACCTGAACCTACATCACGAGAAGATATAGCGTAGAGTATGCATCAGTACTTGAAAGGTACTGATCATGCAGGATAGAATAAAGCTGAATAATAACATAACTGAACAAGCAATAGAGCAATGATATAATCTTAACATGATAAGGCTACTTGGAAAAATTGAACATGGCTAAACTGAATGCAATGACCAAGCCTATCACGTGATGAAACTAAATACTGAACTATACTGATAACCTGGTCAATGCAATAGAATTTGACTGAACTGTAAGGGAGCTACTAATGGCCGACATAAAACCACATTAGCTAAATGTGGAGTCCGATGTATATGCCCCATCGAGAGGACCCAATATACCCTGCCAAAGGTATAGAGGCATGACTGGCGTGATCACTAAAATGATTCTCACATAGGGGACTTACAACCTATGGGGCATGTAGTTCTGGGACTTGAGGGTGACTGACCCTAGTCCACTTGGTATTAAGTTTACCATATGATTAAGTAATTAGCACTTTATGACTGAAATGTTGTAATACTGGATAGCTCAATATACTAACATGCAAATTTAGAATGCACATTAATGTACTGATAATAATGCATTCGAAAACTGAGGCATATTTATATATACATATATATATATACCTAAAATAAGTAACCTAGCATGTGTAATTCATGAACTAAAAAGAAATACATAGCT
This sequence comes from Solanum gracilifrons, assembly GCA_029582605.1. Lineage (NCBI taxonomy): Eukaryota > Viridiplantae > Streptophyta > Magnoliopsida > Solanales > Solanaceae > Solanum > Solanum gracilifrons. Next base: position 3,329 of record JAJOOH010002272.1, on the reverse strand, counting down.
AGGGTTATGAGTTTATGCCTTAATCTTGGCAGAAACAATACTACAACGTGATAATACGATTTGGATCCTTCTAACATCTAAAACCCAACAATTCTAACATTCAAGAAACCCTAGTTCTAGCTAATATGAAGGGAATCAATTCAGACTGAAATCTAGAGACCTAATTGGTGAAAGGAACCCACTAGTGAAATCCCACGTACCTAGTGACGAATTCTACGGAGAAATCTTTCGATTTCGGCGCTGGAATTAATGGAACCTTGTTGCATTCTTGAACTAGGGTTCTTGATCTCTTTCTCCTCTTACGCTCTAATTTTTCTAAGTTTTGATGAATGATCTGACTTAGGTAAGTTCTAGATATGTTTCTAGGCTAAAACTAATCAAAACCACATAGTTTAGGGGTCCAACGCATAAGGAAAAGACCCCTGACTTAACTGTTGTCGGGGTCACCAACGGACGGGACCGACGGATCGTCGATCGACTGACGATCTGTGTTGGTCAACCGTCAGTCGTGACTGGGGGTTGAAAAAAAAGGGTCTGATCCACGGACACGGACCATGGTCAGTGGGTCCGGCTGTGGGTCGACACTTGGTAAAATTTCTGGGGCTGAGTCTGGGGGGTTGTAGATGCCAATCACGGACCACCAACATGGGCCGAAGGTCACCCTACAGTTCGTGGGTGGCAACTATGGGTTGCACACGTAACTTTTGGAAATCTGCATCGAGGTTAGTTTTTGGATACAGGGTGTTACATTATCTCCCCTTTGGGACCATTCATCGTCGAATGAAGAATAACCAACTGAAATATAGTGAGAGATCAGCAACCCTTACAACTATACACTGGAAATTGATTTCTGACAGTACTAAGTTCCAAGAACATGCAAATACACTGAAAATGCAAGTACAAACTGAAGGAATATGATGCTAAGACTGAAACTGTGCATGAATGACTGAAAAACTAAAGAGGAACTATTACCTCAAGCTGGAGTGGAATCGAAAGGAAAGAGGTGAGGATACTTAGCCTACATGGTTGCTTCTGCTTCCCAAGTAGCTCCCTTTATGGACGAACTCCTCCACAAAACCTTGACTGAAGCGACTTCTTTGTTTCTCAACCTTCGAACCTGACGATCAAGGATTTCAACTGGTACCTCTTCATAAGGGAGGCTATCCTTCGCAGCCACACTTTCTAAAGGTACTATAGATGTTGGATCACCCACAGACTTCTTTAGCAACGAAATGTGAAAAAACGGATGCACTGCTGCTAGTTCTGCTGGCAACTCTAACTCATAAGCCACTTTACCAACCCTTTTCAAGATCTTGTAAAGGCCTACATATCTAGAACTGAGCCTCCCCTTCTTGCCAAATCTCATCACCCCTTTCATAGCCGACACCTTCAGGAAAACCCAATCATCAACTTGGAACTCTAGTTCCCTTCTACTTACATCTGTATAGGAATTCTGGTGACTCTGGGCTGTCTTAAGTCTATCTCTAATGAATTGCACTTTCTCCATAGCATCTTGAACTGAATATGGCCCTATCAAGGCTGCTTCACCCACTTCAAACCAACTAACTGGAGATCTACATCTAAGCCCATACAAGGCCTCATAAGGGGCTATCTGAATGCTTGAATAGTAACTCGTATTGTAGGGGAACTCTATAAAAGGGAGGTGATCATCCCAACTACCCTTGAACTCGATCACACAAGCTCTCAACATGTCCTTTAAGGTCTGAATGGTACGCTCTGCCTGACCATCCTTCTACGGATGGAATGTTGTGCTAAGGTTAACCTGAGTACCAAGACCTTTCTGAAATGACTTCCAGAAATGAGAGGTAAACTGAGGACCTCTATTTGAGATGATAGACAAAGGAACCCATGCAACCTAACTATATCATTAATGTAAAAATTGGCGTAGTCCTCCGCCGAATCTGTAGTCTTAATCGCCATAAAGCACGCAGACTTAGTAACTCTATCGACAATCACCCAAATGGAGTCTTATTGTTTGCGAGTACGAGGTAATCCTATGATGAAGTCCATGTTGATCACTTCCCACTTCCAAGTAGGAATGTCGATCTCTTGAGTCATACCTCCTGGTTTCTGATGTTCTACCTTGATTTGCTGACAATTAGGGTACTTAGCCACAAAATCTGCTATATCTCTTTTCATGCCATTCCACCAAAATATTTCCCGCAGATCACAGTACATCTTAGTGGCGTCTGGATGAATAGAATATCTGGAGTTATGGGCTTCTACAAGAATATACTGTCTCAACTCACCCACCTTAGGAACACATAATCGACCTTGATAGTGAAGCACCCCATCTCACCCTTGGGAGAAAACCTCAGAGTACATAATCGACCTTGATAGTAAAGCACACCATCTCACCCTTGGGAGAAAACCTCAACTCTGTGCTGATGTACTGCACCCTTTAGTTGAAGTAATATCGGATCACTGTCTTGCTTTTCCTTTACCTCCACCACCAATGAAGATTCTGACCCATTCTAAACTACTACACCACCATTTGATATGCTCATAAGACGAAATCCTAGTCGAGCAAGTCTGTGAACATCCCTTTCTAGTTCTGTTCTTTCTTCCTCAAAATATGCTACACTACCCATAGATAGTGTGCTAAGAGCATCTGCTACTACATTGGCCTTACCAGGATGGTAATGCACACTCATATCATAGTCTTTGAGGAACTCGAGCCATCTCCTCTGGCGAAGATTCAACTCTTTCTGGGTGAACACATACTGAAGGCTCTTATGGTCTGTGAACACATCTACATAAACACCATACAAGTAGTGTCTCCGAATCTTGAGTGAAAACACCACTACTGCTAGCTCGAGGTCATGAGTCAGATAGTTCTTCTTATGTACTTTAAGTTGTCTAGAAGCATAAGCTATAACCTTACCTCGCTGCATGAACACCCAACCCATGCCGACTTTGGATGCATCACAATAGATAACATAACCGTCTGAACCCTCTAGTAGAGTCAAAACGGGAGTTGTAGTCAACTTAGTTTTTAGTTCAGCGAAGCTTTTCTCACAATCATCTGACCACTGGAACTTGACTTTTTTCTGTGTCAACTTAATCATTGGAGAGGCTATGGATGAAAATTCTTCCACGAACCTTCTGTACTAACCAGCCAAACCTAAGAAACTTCTTATATTTGAAGGAGAGGTAGGTCTGGGCCATTGTTTCAGTGCTTCTATTTTTTGAGAATCCACACGGATCCCTTTGCTAGACAAAATGTGACCAAGGACAGCAACGGATTGCAACCAAAATTCACATTTGCTAAACTTAACAATTAACTGGCGAACTTTGAGAGTTTGCAG
>JAJOOH010002271.1:0-27260 GCA_029582605.1 Solanum gracilifrons | reverse complement strand
TTGATTTGTGAATTTTTTAGCTGTAGTTGAATTGGCATAGGCTGCATTATGTGGTGTTGGTTGGCGTACATAGAAGTAAAACTGAATGAGGAAGAGGTGAATGGTAGTCAAGAAGGTCATCGGGATGGTATTGATGATATCTATAGTGTTTACAACCCATCTCAATCAAGTGAAATGGGTGCAATCTGCATACCACAAGCAGATGGGAATGCAATATTTGAGGTCACTAGCACAACTCTTCATCTCCTCCAAATGAGTGCACTCTATGGAGGGCTAGAACACGAAAACCTGCATGAGCATGTAAGAAATTTTACGGAGGTGTGCAACCTATTTTCAATCAAGAATGTGTCACAAGAGTCTGTCCGGATTCAATTATTTCCACTATCTTTAACGGGGGAAGCTAGCAAGTGGTTGGCCGAGTTCCCAAACAATTCCATCACATTATGGGAGGAGCTGATTATAGCATTCAATGCAAGATCCCCCCCCATCAAGGATGATGAAACTTAGAGATGACATTCAAGGTTTCAAGCGATGGGAGGGGGAACCCATCCATTAAACATGTGTGAGGTTTAAGAAACTCTTAGTTAAATGCCCAAATCACGGGCTACAAATGATTTGCTAATCCAATATTTTTACTAGAGTCTTGATTCGGTTAATAAAGGAGTGGCTGATCAATTGATACAAGGGGGAATAATGTTACAATCATTTGAGGTGGCTTCATTTCTTCTTGATGACATGACGAAAATAAATCAAGCTTGGTACACTCAAGAGGACCAAGTCTCTCCATTTTGTTTTAGAATGACACAAGAACAAATTGATAAGAAAAGAGAAAGGGATGCAAACACCAAGAAAATGTTGACCCAAATAGATCTATTACAAGAGCATACGATGGAGAATGCGGGAAAACCGAAGGGGACAAGTGGATTGTTTAGAGTCGAGGAGGGTTCTTCCTCAGGTTATTCAAAGTTAGGGGAGAATCAAGGCTGGAACTCTAAGAGATACGAGAAGGGTTTCCACCCACGCTATTTACAGCGAGGTGGGAATCAAGGTTGGAACTATCACAAGGGGGAAGAGCAAATGAGATACTATCAAGATTGGGCTGAGCAAAGTGATTATTAGAGAAGGGAGGATGGCCATAAAGAGGACCACACTCACTCGAGTGATAGCCCAAAATTGAAAGGGAGTGTAAGTAGTCCCCAGGTGAATGATTTGCTGTCATGAATCCTTGATAAAGTTGATGGTTCAGATGATTTGTTGAAGGGGATGAAAGCTGACTTTTCATCATTGAACAATAAAGTGAATTCTCACGCAGATGCAATCAAGATACTTAAAGATCAATTGAGTTTACTTTCAGCATAATTGAAACAAAAAATGACAATGGAAAATGATGATAAAGGGCTGGCTATGGTTACTCATAGTGGAAAGGTAGCAATATGCGATGTGATGGGCAATGAAGAAGCTAAAACGCATGAAGAGGACAAAGGTATGGAGGAAGAAGAGACACCTATCCATCAAAGCATTGACAAAAGACCACAAAAAGAGATGGAGAAACACAATCCAATCCCAAAATTTATGCAACCTTTACCCAAAATATCACCCTCATTTCCCCAACCTTTAAAGAAGAAGAATGAGGATGAGAAGTTCAAGAAGTTTTTATCGGTGTTCAAGACATTATCAATTAATCTCCCTCTTGTTGAAGCATTATTGGAAATGCCGGGTTATACCAAGTTTATGAAGGAGTTAGTCACAAAAAAATGAGCTTGGATTTTGAGACAATCGAAGTTTCCCATAGTTGTAGTGCAATTATGACTAAGGAGCTGATAAAAAAAAGAAGAGAAGATCCTGGAGTGTTCACCATCCCTTGCACCATCGGCATGCTCCAATTTGCTAAAGCCCTATGCGATTTGGGAGCAAGCATCAACCTAATGCCATATGCGATCTATAAACATCTTGGGTTGGGGGAACCGAAAGCCACAACAATGAGACTCTTGATGGCAGACCGATAAATTAAACATCCCGTAGGGATACTATATGACAACTTGGTAAAGGTTGACCGATTCATTTTACCGGCTGATTTTTCCATTCTCAATTATGAAATAGATACTGAAATTCCCATAATTTTGGGAAGACCATTCTTGGCAATCAAGAGAGTATTGGTGGATGTTGAAAGAAGAGAATTGAAGTTTCGGGTGAACGAAGATGAACTAACCTTTAATGTTTATAAGTCAATGAAACACCCAAGTGATATTCATGTGGTCTCCACTGTTGATGTTATTGATGAGGCGGTAGCTAGTGTGAGCCATTTGATGTGTATGAGTGAACCACTTGAAGCCGTGCTTGCTAACTATGATGAATTCGAAATTCAAGGATAAAAAGAGGTAGTAGCTTCTCTTTCAGGATTAGGGGGAGGGGTATTCAAAGATTCCACTGAAGTTGGACATTGATCTAAAAGATTGAGAGAGTCCTCCCGCAAAGCCATCAACAGAAGAACCACTGAATCTGGAATCAAAAGTACTTCCCTCCCATCTCCGATATGCTTTCTTGGGGGCAAATAACACCTTACCGGTGATCATTGCAGCTGACTTGCTTGAATGGAAGGTAAAATTGCTCCTTGAGGTGTTGAGAAAACATATCAAAGCTATAGGTTGGACTATCACTAACATAGTGGGCATTCCTCCTGGTATTTACACTCACAAAATTTCGCTTGATAGTAATTGTACACCGAGTGTTGAACATCAGCGTAGATTGAACCCACCAATGCAGGAGGTGGTGAAAAAGGAGATAATAAAGTGGTTGGACGCAGGTGTGATCTATCCTATTGCGGATAGCAAATGGGTAAGTCCAGTACAATGTGTACCAAAAAATGGAGGTATCACGTAGTGCCAAATGAAAAGGGGAACTTATATCTATGAGACCGGTGACCGGATGGAGAGTATGCATGGATTATCGAAAGTTAAATTCGTGGACTGAAAAGGATCAGTTTCCCATGCCTTTCATGGATCAAATGCTTGATCGAATCTCAGAGAGAGGTTGATATTGCTTTTTAGATGGGTATTCCGGTTACAACCAAATCTCCGTTGCTTCGGAAGACCAAGAGAAAATCACCTTCACTTGCCCTTATGGAACTTTTGCCTTTAAAAGGATGTCGTTCAGGTTATGTAATGCTCCGGCAACATTTCAACGTTGCATGCTATCTGTTTTTGCTGACATGGTGGATGATTCAATGTAGGTATTTATGGATGACTTCTTGGTTGTGGGTGACACTTTTGAAGCATGTTTAGAGGACTTAGGACAAGTTCTCCAAAGATATGTGGAGATAAAATTGGTCCTAAATTGGTAAAGATGTCACTTCATGGTTAAGGAAGGTATAATCCTTGGTCACAAAGTGTCGTAAAAGGGGTTGGAGGTTGATAAAGCGAAGATTGAAGTGATTGAGAAATTACCACCACTAATTTTAGTCAAGGGTATTCGTAGTTTCTTGGGACATGCTGGTTTTTACCGGAGGTTCATGAAAGACTTCTCAAAGATTGCACATCCTCTATGCAAAATCTTAGAGAAAGAGGTGAAATTTCACTTTAATGATGCTTTCATAGTGGCTTTCAAGTGCTTGAAAGAAAAAAATTGGTCTCCACCTCGATCATCATAGTCCTGATTGGTCAGAATCTTTCGAAGTAATATGTAATGCAAATGGTACGGCATTGGGTGTTGTATTGGGGAAAAAATGCAACAAACTATTTCACCCAATTTACTACGCGAGCAAGACTCTAAACAGTGCTCAACGTAACTATACCGTTACTGAACTAGAGTTACTTACGGAAGTTTATGCGTTTGAGAAATTCCAGGCATACTTGGTAGGTGCTAAAGTGGTTGTTCACACTGATCATGCTGCACTACGTTATCTAATGGTAAAAGAAGGATTCTAAGCCAAGATTGATAAGGTGGGCGCTACTATTGCAACAATTCGACTTTGAGGTCAAAGATATGAGAGATATAAAACCAGGTGGCTGACCACTTATTAAGATTGGAAGGCAAGGAGAACGATGAGCTAGAGATTGGCCTAAATGATTCTTTTCCCGATGAACATGTATTCACGGTAATTCTCAAACAACCTCCTTTGTATACTGATTTCGCCAATTACGTAGTGTGTGGATTAATGCCGAAAGAACTGAGCTTCTACCAACAAAAGTGGTTCATGTTCGATGTTAAAAATTACTTTTGGGATGAACCATATTTATTCAGAGAGTGTGCAGATCATATCATTAGGAGATGTGTTTCGGAAGAAAAAGCCATAGAAATTCTCCATGCTTGTCATTCTTCACTGGTTGGGGGTCATCATGGTGGTGTGCGTACAACTGCTAAAGTTCTCCAAAGTGGCTGCTACTGACCGTCCCTCTACAAGGATGCTCACGAGTTTGTTAAAAAGTGCACTCAATGTCAAAAACAAGGTGGAGTGTCCAAAAGACACGAGTTACCTGTTACACCCATTTTAGAAGTTGAGCTATTTGATGTTTGGGAAATAAATTTCATAGGCCTATTTGTGAGTTTATTTGGTAATAAATATATCTTGGTTGCCGTAGATTATGTTTCTAAATGGGTGGAAGCTATTGCAATTCCAAACAATGAAGGGAAAAGTGTTGTCCAATTCCTAAAATGCTACACCTTTGCTAATTTGGTACTCCTCGGGCTATTTTTAGTGATGGGGGATCCCACTTCTGCATTAAGTGGTTCTCAACCACATAAAGTAAGTACAGAGTGAAACACAAAGTAGCTACTCTGTATCATCCCGAAATGAGCGGACAAGTTGAAGAGTCAAACCGGGAGATCAAAAGCATCTTGGCTAAGACAGTGAATTCTAACAGGACTGATTGGTCTTGAAAGCTTGATTACGCGCTATGGGCATATCACACCGCATACAAAACACCAATTGGTATGTCTCCGTATCAGCTAGTTTTTGGTAAATCTTGCCATCTACCAGTTGAATTAGAACACAAAGCATTGTGGGCATTGAAAGCTCTAAATCTGGACTGGACCAAGACTTCAAAAGAGAGAGTAGAGCAGTTAAATGAGTTAGACAAATTCAGGTTCAAGGCTTACAAAAGTTCAGCCCTTTACAAGGAAAAGATGAAGAAATGACATAATTCTAAAATCCTTAAGAGGGAGTTCAGAGTGGGAGATTGGGTGTTACCGTATAACTCTCGACTTAGACTCTTTCGAGGAAAGCTCAAGTCCAAATGGTCAGGGCCGTTTAGAGTGACATGAATGTTCACAAATGGTGCCATCAAAGTTGAAGGTCAAGAAGGACCTGCATTTAAGGTAAATGGGTAATGCTTGAAGTTATACTTTTGCGAGTGCCAAGAGATTTCTCTGATTGAGGTGGTGTACCTGGAAGATGCTTGAGAGCATTTCCATGTCGTGCCACGACGTTAAATAAGTCACTTCTTGGGAGGCAACCCAAGTGTTAGTGTTTTAAATAATATAGGTTGATTTTGCAGGCGCAGGATATTGTGCGAGAAGAAGATGTTGTTGGCGACCTCCTGAAGTGTTCATGAAGCATATACATAATCTCATAGTCATATATAATTCTCTTACTTTGCCCTTCAAAGACCATAGATCATATTCAATCAACAAATCTAGAATTACTACATTATACATGAATAATAACATGATTCAATTAGTTCAATTGCTATAAGCATAATCTCATAAGACTCATCTTTTTACAATTCACCCACATCACATGGTCATACATTGGGAATATGGGGATTTCATAGATTCTTGGAAGATTTTATCATAAAACCATAAAAATTCATCAATTCAATCATAATATAAAGTGATTAAATCAATAGAATCGCTTTTGAAAGGAATCTATGACTTGAAGTCAAAACCCTAGCTTATGGGGAATTTGTATCCTTGAAATTGAGTTTTGAAGGGACTCAATGGATGAATACTATCCATGGATGAAGGAGTACCATACCTATCTATGAATTCCTATGAAATTTAGTAGAAAATCTTGCTCCTTCAACCCTAGCTTCACCTTTCTTCTTCTTCTTCTTCTTCTTCTTCCTTGGAGTTCTAGAGAGAATTTTTGTAGAGGGTTTGGGTCTTTCTTTTGGGATTTGGGATTATGAGGAAGATGAATTAATTTAGGGGTCTTAAAACTACATATAGTTAGTCTAATTTAGTGTAAAACGGCGTTACTTAGTATTAATTAAAAATGGAAAACCCAAAAGTGCCTCTAGGTGTAACTGCAGAAAGCCAGTTTCCAAGCTCATCCTCGACCCACCACAGACGGACCGTAGTTGGACCTAAGGCCTGTGCCTACACCCACAGCCCATGGTGGTGAACGTGGTCTAGGGTTCAGAGGCCTGGTTTCTGAGGCCTTGTTTCACGGATGCCTACCCACGAGGTGTGGGCAGACTTTCGGGGCGAGAGTCCTCCTTCGTGGGTCACTGCCAGGCAACTTTTAAGGGTCCTCCTCAAGGACCCATGGTTGGTCGTTGGGGGTCGTACCTTGATGTTCTAACACGAAACCCTATTTCTTTAGGTACGGGGAGGTATGTTTACGACTCTAACCCTCATGTTAAGCTCTAGTTTAGCCTACTAGTTTCTGGAGTGTTACATTATCTCCCCCTTGGGAACATTCGTCCTCGAATGATGATCTATACACCTTACAGAAATAAAGAATAAAAACTAGCAGCCCAACATGCATGAAACACTAAAATAATGCACAATTCAAAGGAGGAAACTTCAAATCTATCTACAGCATAATCAATGCAACACTAGGAAGTAGGAACTACATCTAACATACCATTATGCATGAAAATTCAAAATTTCTCATATTCATAGGAGGAACTACCTTCTGAAACTAAAAGCATGCTCAAGCATGTTCATCAACTCATCTCATGAAGTCAAATAGGCAACTCGTACTAAATGCACAACAACATGAGGAACATATATCATAAAACACATTTTCTTACTAAACATGAATTTCTCAAGAACATGCATAACATAAGGAAGTCATGGAAAAGCTCATACAACACCATGACTCCCAAAACACTAAAACTCCAGAGGAACTACTTACCTGAAGCTTTAATAGGAGTAGAAGGAAAGAGATGAGGATATTGGGACTTCATATCAGCCTCGGCCTCCCAAGTAGCACCCTCAACTAAATGATTTCTCCATAACACCTTCACGGAAGCAATTTTCTTGTTTCTCAATCTCTTGACTTGCCGGTCTAGGATCTCTACCAGAACCTCTTCATAGGGAAGGCATTCATAAACTCCGAACCCTTCTAAGGGAATAATGGATGAGAGATCTCCAATGCACTTCTTAAGCATAGAAACATGAAGTATTGGATGGACCGGGGCCAACTCATTTGGCAAATCCAACTCATAAGCAACTTTCCCAATACATTTCAAAATTTTATATGGGCCTACATACCGGGGAATAAGTTTCCCTTTCTTACCAAATCTCATCACACCCTTCATGGGTGAGATTTTCAAATAGACCCAATCATTAACATCAAATTCTAGATCCCTCCTTCTCACATCGGTATAAAATTTTTGTCTACTTAGAGCCGTTCTCAACCTATCTCTAATGACTTTCTCAATGGCTTCATAAATCAATTCAGGACTAATAAGAGAAATTTCACCCACCTCAAACCAATCAACCGTAGACCTACATCTCCTACCATACAAGGCTTCAAAGGGAGCCATACCGAAACTAGAATGATAACTATTATTGTAGGAAAACTCTAATAATAGCAAGTGGTCATCCCAATTACCCTTGAAGTCTATAACATATGCCCTCAACATATCTTCTAATGTTTGGATGGTACGCTCCGCTTCCCCATCAGTTTGGGGATGAAAAGTTGTGCCAAGCTTAACCTTAGTACCACGCCCTTTTTGGAGTGACTTCCAAAAATGTGAAGTAAATTGAGTACCTCGATCCGAAATAATAGATAAAGGGACCCCATGCAACTTCACTATCTCACTTAAATACAACTTGGCATAGTCTTCCGCCGAATGAAAAACCTTGACGGGAATAAAGTGAGTTGATTTTGTCATCCTATCTATAATGACACAAATAGAATGATGTTGCCTTTGAGTGCGAAGCGAACCCACAATAAAGTCCATATTAAGATCTTCCCACTACCAAGTGGGAATACTTATATTTTGAGACAAGCCTTCCGGCTTTGATGCTCAACATTAACTTGTTCTAATTAGGACATCTGGCTACAAATCCCACAATATCTCTCTTCATACCATTCCACCAATAGACTTCCCTTATATCACGGTACATCTTGGTGGCTCCCGAATGAATAGAATACCGAGAACTATGAGCTTCCTCTAAAATTTGATACCTCAAACCATCAACATCCGAAACATATAACCGACCTTGGTACCTAAGTACCCCATACCCCCTTGGGAGAAAGCCTCAACGGACTTCTTGAGTACCGGCTCTTTCAACTCAACTAATATAGGATCAAGACCTTGTTTAGACTTTATATCCATTACAAAGGACGATTCGAAACAATCATGGAATATGACACCACCCTTGGTGGAATCCTCAGTTGGACACCTAGTCGGGCCAATCTATGCACCTCACGAACCAATTCTTTCTTTTAATCCTTGACATGAACCACACTACCCATGGATAATCTTCTAAGTGCATCCGCTACAATATTAGCTTTGCCGGGGTGGTAAAGGACACTCATGTCATAGTCCTCCAAAAGTTCTAACCGCCTTCTTTGTCAGAGATTCAAGTCCTTTTAACTAAACACATATTGAAGACTCTTGTGATCGGTGAAAACATCCACATGGACTCCATACAAGTAATATCTCCATATTTGCAAGGCAAATACCACCGCCGCTAATTCTAGTTCATGGGTAGGACAATTCTTCTCATGTACTTTAATGTGCATTGAAGCATAGGCAATCACTTTACTATTTTTCATGACACATCCCAACCCCACTCTAGAGGAATCACAATATACAAGAAAACCACCCGTACCTTCCAGTAATGTAAAAAACGGAGCGAATGTAAGTCTATCTTTCAACTCTTGGAAGCTTTTCTCATAAGCCTCCGACCACTCAAACTTAGCTTTCTTTTGAGTCAAAGCCATCAACGGAGAAGCAATGGAGGAAAACCCCTCAACAAACCTCCTATAGTAACTGGCCAAACCCAAAAAGCTTCTAATGTCGGAAGGTTCCGGATTTAGAGGTCTAGGCCAACTCTTGACCGCATCTGTCTTCTTAGGATCTACCTCAATACCCTTGCTTGACACAATATGACAAGGAAAGCTACAGACCTTAACCAAAACTCACACTTGCTTAAGTTTGCGAAATTTGTTGGTCCTTAAGAACTTGTAACACAATCCTCAAATGGTCCACATGATCATTTTCACTCTTTGAGTAGATCAAAATATCATTGATAAACACAATCACAAGCATGTCTAGGTATTACCTAAACACTCTATTCATCAAGTCCATAAACATCGCCGGAGAATTATTTAACCCAAATGACATTATCACAAACTCCTAGTGACCATACCGGGTAATGAAGGCCGTCTTTGGAATATCAACCCCTCTCACCCTTAATTGGTGATAAACTGAATAAAGATTAATCTTAGAGAAATAGCTAGCTCCTTGTAATTGGTCAAATAAATCATCAATTCTCGGAAAGGGATATTTATTCTTGATGGTCAGTTTATTCAATTGAGGATAATCAATGCACATTCTAAGAGACCCATCCTTCTTTCTAGCAAACAACACCGAGGCACCCCATAAAGAGATACTCAGTCGGATAAAACCCTTGTCTAACTAATCCTTTAGTTGCTCTTTCAACTCGGCTGCAACCATTCTATAAGGAGGAATGGAGATAGGCTGCGTATTTGGTAAAAGGTCAATACCAAAATCTATTTCTCACTCGAGAAGATTATCGGGTAAATCATCGGGAAATTTTTTGGAAACTCATTCACTACCGGAACAGACTCTAGATAAGGGGTTTCAGACTCAACATCCATCACCCTAACAAGATGGTAAATACACCCTTTGGAATCATCTTCCTAGCTTTAAGGTAAGAGAAAAATTGACCTCTAGGTATAGAATTTTCCCCTTTTCACTCTAAGATAGGCTCATTTGGAAATTGGAATCTAACCACTCGAGTCCTACAATCTATAGAGGTATAACATGCATGCAACCAATCCATACCAAAAATCACATCGATGTCTAACATGTATAATTCCATCAAATCCACCTAAGTAACTCTTTGGAACAAGGAAATGAGAAAACTTCTATAAACTCTTTTAGCCACCACCGAGTCACCAACTAGGGTAGAGACCGAAAAAGTTCTAGTAACACTTCGTGGAGTATTTCAAACTGCATGGCCACGAAAGGTGAAATAAAGGAAAAAATAGCACCGGGGTCTAACAAAACATATACATCATTAAAAAAGACTTTTAACATACCAATCACCACATCTGGGGAGCTCTCTTGGTCACCTCAAGATTGAAGAGCATAAAAATGGTTTTCGTTTTAAGCATTGGAGTTTGAACCGCTTGGAGGAGCTTACTTATCTTCCCTTCCCTTTACCTTAAGAATTGGACAATCTCTTATCTTGTGGCCAACCATCCCACACTAAAACACCCTATCGGTACCAATAAGACATTTGCCATCATGCTTTCTTCCACATTTTACACTATTAGGCCTAGCAACATAAGAACCATCACTATTACCTCCTTAAGGTTTAGGGTTGGAAACCCTATCCTTATTTACCCTTGGAGAACTAAAGGAGCCTTGGTTGGAGAACCTTTATCTAAACCTTGGTCGACCTTGTCCATCAGATCTAGCATTGGAAAAGTTCCCATCACCGGTTCTAGCTCTTTTCGCCTCTCTATTCTTTTTCTTGAGTCTTGATTCCTCAATTAGTTGAGCATACACCATAAGCCTTAAGATGTCCATGTCATGATGGAGCATTTCCATACGACATTCTTCTTCAATCAAGTCGGACACACCCGCCAAAACTGTACTCATCTCATCCCTCAGATCCACCACCATAGATGGAGCATACTTGGATAGTTGGGTGAATCAAGGCATACTCCTTAACACTCATGCTACCTTGCCTAAGGTTAATAAATTCTTCCACCTTATCTTCCCTCAAATCTTGGGAAAATAATCTATCAAGAAATGTTGATTTAAACACTTCCCATTCTATGAGACTCACTCCTGCTAGCTTATTGTTCTTCCATTATTTATACCATACTTGTGCCACACTTTTCAATTGGTAAGGGGCCAACTCCACTTTCTCTACCGAAGTCACCCCTATAATATCAAGTATCTTATAAACCTCCTCCATAAATTCTTGAGGGTCCTCTTCCACTTTGGAGCCATGAAACTCAGAGGGTTTATTCTAGCAAAATCCTTAACCCTTGAAGCAGCCGAATTCACATTAGGATTCACCAGAGCTACACTTTCTCTATTGGCTTGAGCCATCACGACTTGAATCAACATTTGGATAGTAGACCTAAATAGTGCATGGGTAACATTCTCAACCACGGGATCAACCGGAGCTTGATTAGCTTGAGGAGGATCTCCTTTATTCACATTGTCACCCTCCATTCTTCCTGCATTAGCCCTTTGTGTATTCATTTCCTAAAGACACAAAAAAATGATTATGAGAGGGAATTTATAGAGTTAAACTCTAAGGTACAACTTAAGCGTAATGAAAGAATTGAAATTTCCTAAACATCTTATAGCATCTCATTCATAAATGTGGCGCGCTTCACACTCATTCACAAGACTCTATTAGACATGGCTTATGAGATATCATCCTAAAATCATTCTAAACCTTATGCTCTAATTACCAAGTTTTTCACGACCCAAGGGTACCCCTTAGACGTAACAAGGCACATAGAACCCCGAAAACCACTTAGCATATCATAACATAAGCATAGATCAATAAAGAGTAAAAATGCATTTCAAGTCCAAAAATTTCATAAAGGAAAGAGGAAGTCTATACTTGTCTCCATTAGCCATCTATTACAATTCTTGAATCAAGAAGGGTCATATCCCATAAAACATAATCCGAAAGTCAAATACAAGAATGAAACTGCTAAATGAAGATATCCGTCCTCGAATCATGAGAACTTTCCAACAAGCAAGGAGAAATGATCAATTCCAACCTCTAGCCAAAATGGGGACCACCTCGAGAACTGAACCCTACACTTGGGGAAATTGTAGGAAAATATGGGTTAGTACAAAAATGTACTAACTATGATAGCCATGCATAAAATCATGAAAACATGCTAAAAGGGACATTTTAGTTAAATTCATGCAATTCACTAAGTTAAAGCATCATTTTGAAGATAATGGAAAAGCATAAGTCATAAACATAATCAATTCATATATCATCATCTCATAAGGGGAACATCGCATACATACCCTCAAAGCATACTTGTGCAATGCATGGATAAGATCCCTTAATCCCACCCATACTAAGTAAATCTTCTTAGGTAACTATAGTTCATAATTCATCTTCTTGTTCATACTTTCATAATGGGGAATAAGCCTTAACCGACATAGACCATGTGAGCTTACCATGGAATCCGATGTCTACCCCACACCGAAAATAGATTGTCCATCTTTTGAGAAAGTAAAGTGATCATGATTTTGATGTAATTGAGGTGTAGTTGAATGTCTATTCTCACTCACACATACGTAGACATGATGATTCCATGATTATGATGATATTATTGTGTTGATTAAAAGTTCATTCTCATAAACACATAATGAGCATAATGTGAAAGTTTTCCTCACATATTGAAGATTCTAGGTTGAAAGTTAATTCTCACCTAATTGAATCTATCATGAAGTTCTTAGGTTGAAAGTCCATTCTCACCTAATGAATCTATGAGCTATCTCCATGAATTGTGTTGGATAGAGGGTAAGATACTCCTTCATGCTTGTAAATTCAATTCAAGACTAAACATGTATTCATGGAAAGTTATGCCTAGCACCGAGTGGATATTGAATTTTAGATAGATGCTCTCCCATCAATTCCAAAGGCCGGGTCATCTAAAGTAATCTCATAAGATGGAAGCTCCCCCGTCAATACGATAGGTTTGGGGTTTCTAGTAGCAATCTCCTTATCCCATAACTATGTCCCCCCGTAGGTTATTTAGCCATTGGATTCACTTCCAAGCTAATACATTTTGGTTCTACCTTAGGTGAGTAGGACACCTCTTTTTGGTGTGGGGCATGACGCCGGATTCCATGCAAGCTCACATGGTTTATGTCGGTTAAGGCTAATTCCCACAAGATCAAGTCTAGGATGTACTATGGCTATTCAAGGATTTCTAGTTATTATGGGTGGGGGTATGGGACTTCATCTATGCATTGCATAAGTAGGATTTGAGAGTAGTTATGGTAGGTTCCTATTTGTCAAGATGACTCATGTAATGAATGTGCTTGTGCCTAAATGGTAATTATATTTGATGTCAAGGCTACTTGTAATGTTGCATGTTAACTTGGGATTGTTTCTATGAGTTGCTTCTATTGATGTGGTTGACTAAAAGTGAATGTTTCCTAGTCTATAAGAGATAGGCTAAGGATGATATTAAAAGAGGGTAAACATGAATGAGGATCTAAAGTTACTTGCTTAGTGTAGGTGGGATTATAGGGTCTTACCTATGCATTGCACAAGCTTTCCTTGAGGTGGCTCATGAGGTGTTGCTTACATGTCATGTTAACACTAGATTGCATTTACTATGTATATGTTCCTAATGGTATCTTTTGTGTGCACTAGTTGTGATTGTTGTCTACCATATTATGGTCTATGTTACCCCATGATGTCTTGCATGCTTATGATTGTGTTTTAACACTATTTTCCCAAATGATGGTTTTAAACTAGGAAAGTGCCTGCATTCAACAAAAATGTCCCTTTTAGCATGTTTTCGAAGGTTTTTCTTACATGGCTATCATACTTAGTACATATTTGTGCTAACCCATATTTCTTCTAAATTTTTACAAAGTGTAGGGTTTGGAGACTTGAGTACTATTCTTGGAAGATGGATTTCTAAGGAGCATGTAGTTAAAGATTTGGTGAGTCCTCATAGCTTCGAGAACAAACCCATTATTACCTTTATGTCTTTTGTTTTAATTTTAGAGCTTTTGTATGGTCTATGTCCCTAAGTGTTATTCAAGTGTCGTAGATGGTTTGAGATATAGTGTCATAGAACTCTGCCTACTTTTATAAACGACATCGATTGTAAAGTAAAATTTTAAATTTCCACAAACTTTCCTATGTTCTTATGGTATGATGTGCTAGAGGCTTGTATAAGGATCTTCGAAGTTTTGTACGTTGTGTTACGTCTAGAGGGTACTCTCGGGTTGTAACAAACTTGGTATCAAAGCACAAGATTTTGGGATGGTTTTAGGATGTCTCAAATCACATCTAGTAGAGTGTTGTTCATAGTGTGTAGCGCGCCACATTTATGAATAGGAGGCTATTGGGAGTTAGGAAAATCTCACTTCTTCATTCTCCAAGCCGTGCCATAGAGCACGACCCAAGGGTACCCCCTAGATGTAAACCGGCATACTTGACCCCGAAGGGGTCTCATACAAGCCCTTAGCATAATCATGGACATAAGTAAATAGAAATGATGCGAAATTTAAAACTTTTTGCAATAGAAGTCTTTTCCAAAAAAGAAATATAAAAGTCTAGACCTTGTCTCAAAGGAACCATCTAATACAATCAAATACAATCTTAGGGACATAGCCCTTTACATCATATTCTTGAAAATGGAAAGTACAAAAGGAAAAAGAAATGAATAATGTCTTGTCCTCGAACCATGATGACTCACCAAGCTTGGAGAATAGTCAACCCAAGCTTTACTTGAAAGGAGAAGTATACCTCAACGACCGAAACCTACACTTATAAGAAAATGCAGAAAAGATGGGTTAGCACAAATAATGTACTAAGTATGGAAGCCATGCATAGAAAGTCCTGAAAACATGCATAAAAGGGACATTTAGTTGAAATAATGCCTTTATAAAGTTTAAAAGCCATCATGCACCATTAGAGTAATTACATAGTTAAACCATATCATAAGCAACCCTAGGTTACCATAATTATACATAACATACCTTAACCTCATCCATAGCCAACACTCACAGACAATGAGTCATTCATGTTCATATCTTATAATAAGTATAGTCACTCCTAGTAACAATTCATATCTTGCATACATAGTTTCATAGATCTTTATAGCATAAGGAAACCACACCATAACCCAATATAAGTCCACTTGTGCAATGTATTAGTGAAATCCCATACCCCCACTCATACTAAGTAAATCTCATTAAGAAGTCATAAGTATATGTCATGTTCATATTCATAATTCATGTTCATAGTTCATGTAAAACATGCATTATCTGATAAAGCATCATGTCATAAAAGAACATACCACAATCACTCTCAAAGCCTACTTGTGCAATGCATGAATGAAGTCCCATACCCCCATTCATACAAAATAGAACCTCTCAAGTAATCATAGTACATAACTCATGTTCTTGTTCATAGTTCATATTCTTGTTCTTGTCATGTTATGGATCATGTTTTTGTTATGTAGGGAAATATAGCCTTAATCGACATACATCATGTGAGCTACATGGAATCTAGTGTCATACCCCATACCGAAAAGAGGTGTCCTACTTGCCTAAGGTAGAACTAACATGTTTAGCATTTAGGGGGATCCACTAGCTAAAGACCTATGTGGACACATAGTTATGGGATAAGAAGATTTCTACTAGAAACCCGGACTAACTAAGGTAATAGGTTTCTATCTCCTGAGATAACCATATTGGGAAGCCAGACTAATTGACGTAAAAGCTTCCATCTCATATTCATAGCGACTCGGTGCTAATCTTAATTCCCTTTAATCTTTAAGTTAAGTCTTTACTTTAGATTCATGTTTATGGAAGAATACCTAGCACTCAAACCAACATAGTATCATCCTTAGAATCATTAATACGTGAGTAAACCTTTCACATCATGTTCATAGTGTTTCATGAGAATAGCCTTTCAATCAACACAACAATAATATCATAATCATAGACCTTTCATGCATAGTCATGTGTAAGGTTTTGGGGGGAAGGGTCTTGCAACAATACCAAAATTACACAATAGTCATAGGATCATCACTATCTAAGTGAATCATGAGTTCATATAAAATCCTCATCAACATGTACAAACCCTAACAAATTGCCCTTCAAGTCGATGAATCAAACTCAACCTAAACTTATAGAATTACAACCTTAGATAGGGGAATATAATGATTCAATAACTCAATTAACATAATCAATTGACATGCTTCCTTAATCAATCAACACACACCATAGTTCACAATTTAGAAAGATGGGGGATTCATGGGTCCAAGAGGGAATGTCATCATAATTCAACAATACTCCATTAATCCAATTGTAATTCATCATAATCAGCCATAATTAAACAACTGAAAACGTTTTGGAAGAAGACCCATGATGTAGATTGAAACCCTAGGTTTTTGGGGGAAATTGGAATCTTAAAAACCTAGTTTGAAAGGGCTCTATGGGTGGAAACTACCCATAGATGAAAAGCCACCATACCTTAGGTTGATTTCACAAGAAATTGGAGAAGAAATGCTGCTTCTTGAACCCTAAGCTTGACCTTGTTCTTGCTCTTCAATGGAGTCTTAGAGAGAGAAATATTGGAGAGGGGAGTTGATTTTTAGTTTGAGTCTTGTGAATTATGAGGTATTAAAGAGGTGGTTAATGGTTAATTACTACTTATATATGTATAAATAACTAATATAAATTGTCCCCATCATTTAATAATTAAAATAGAATTTACCTAAATTAATACACCCTTGGCTGAAACATGAGACAGCTTTACAGACCCCATCCACGACCCCTATCCACGAGGCGTGGATGGATCCACGGACTGTACTAGTCACTCGTAGCTTGGGTCATAGGCTTATTATTTTGGCCAGGCTTCAGGCCTCACTCATAAGACCCCACCCACGGGGTGTGAGTGGGTCTATATGCCGTACTGCATGCTCGTGGTTCCTTTCAGAGACTTGGAGAATTGGGGGAGGTCTAGCCTCGACTCACGGGGCGTGGGTGCCCATTTCGTGGGTGACTGCCTTCAGGTAGCCTTTTGGCTGCAAACCAAGGCCCTCCTCAAGGACCCTTAGTTGGTCCTTGGGGGGGTCATGCCTTGATGTTTAGGTCCTAACACACTTGTACTAACCTAGGGAGGCTATTTTAGGACTCGAATCTTTACGTTCAACCCCGTTTAGGCTACTAATTTACATGTTTGGCTCTGGCTTAGTTCGTTAGATTTTTGGGGTGTTACATTATCTCCCCCTCAGAAGCATTCGTCCTCGACTGATGATCTAGACACCAAACTAATTTAGAAACTCGAGACTAGCATCCCATCATGCATGAATCATCAACAATGTGCACAACTTACAAATGCACTATTCACTTCATGCACTATTCAAAAGGAGGAAACCTCAACTCCATTTCAAAACATGGCCAATGCAATACAAGAAAGTAGGAACTACATCTACCAACCCAATATGCATGAAATGCAACATTCTTATGTTCATAGGAGGAACTACATTCTCCAACTAAAAGCAAGATCAACACAACATCATGGAGCCAATGTGCTATTGCATTACAAGCATAACCAAGCATGTTCAACAAATCACCTCATGAATTCAAATATGCCATCATCGTACTAAAATGCACAGTCAACATGAGTAATATATAAATCATGAAAGCTCAATTCACATTAAACATGAATTTCATCAAGAACATGAACAACATAAGGAAATCATGGAAAAACTCATACAACACATGACTCCTAAAACACCAAAACTCAAGAGGAACTACTTACCTCAAGCTTGAATAGGAGTACAACGAAAAATATGAGGATAACGGGACTTTATATCGGTCTCAGCCTCCCATGTATCACCTTCAACTAAATGATTACTCCATAAAACCTTAACGGAAGCTACTTCCTTGTTTCTCAACCTTTTCACTTGCCGGTCCAAAATTTCCACCGAAACTTCCTCATAGGATAAACTCTCATCAACTCCTAAACGCTCTATAGGAATGATGGATACCGGATCACCAATACACTTCTTAAGCATGGAAACATGAAATAACGGGTGAACCGGAGCTAATTCATTTGGCAAGTCTAATTCATAGGCACCCTTCCCAAAACGTTTCAATATTTGATATGGGCCTACAAACCGGGGACTATGTTTCCCCTTCTTACCTAACCTCATCACACCCTTCATAGGTGAGATTTTCAAGTAGAACCAATCACTAATTTCAAATTCTAGATCCCTCGTTCTAACATCGGCATATGACTTTTG
This sequence comes from Solanum gracilifrons, assembly GCA_029582605.1. Classification (NCBI taxonomy): domain Eukaryota; kingdom Viridiplantae; phylum Streptophyta; class Magnoliopsida; order Solanales; family Solanaceae; genus Solanum; species Solanum gracilifrons. The sequence continues at coordinate 8,842 of JAJOOH010002271.1, read as the reverse complement.
CCGACTTTAGGCCGTGTTCAACCTCTCTCTAATGAGTCAAATTTTTTCAATGGCCTCATAAACTAGTTCGGGACCAATTAGAGCAAATTCACCTACTTCAAACCAACCAACCAGAGATCTACACCTCCTACCATATAGTGCTTCAAACGGAGCCATGGCAATACTTGAATGGTAACTATTGTTGTAGGCAAACTCTATCAACAGTAGATGGTCATCCCAATTACCTTGAAAATCTATGACACACGCCCTTAACATTTCCTCTAAGGTTTGAATGGTGCATTCCGCTTGACCATCCGTTTGAGGGTGGAAAGCGGTACTAAGCTTAACATTGGTACCAAGCCCTTTTTGAAATGCCTTCCAAAAATGTGAAGTAAATTGAGTACCCCGATCCAAAATAATAGACACAGGAACCCCATGCAACTTCACAATTTCCTTGATGTATAATTTGGCATAGTCTTTCGCCGAATAAGAAACCTTGACAGGAATGAAGTGGGCTGATTTTGTCATCCTAGCCACAATGACCCAAATGGAATCATGTTGCCTTCGAGTACGGGGTAAACAACCAAGAAAGTCCATATTCACATCCTCCCACTTCCAAGTGGGAATATCTATATATTGGGACAAACCTCCCGATTTTAGGTGTTCGGCCTTAACTTGTTGGCAATTCGAACATTTGACCACAAAACCCGCTATTTCCTTCTTCATGCAATTCCACCAATAGACTTCCCGTAGATCACGATACATTTTGGTGGCTCCCGGATGATTAGAATACCGCAGACCATGAGCCTCTTCTAAAATTTTCTCTCTTAAGCTATTAACATCTGGTACACATAATCTACCTTGGTACCTAAGCACCCCATCTCCCCCTTGGGAGAAATCCTCAACGGACTTGTTGAGTACCGACTCTTTCAACTCCATTAATATGGAATCAAGGCCTTTTTTACACTTCACATAAACCACAAAGGATGATTCAGAACTATGATGGACCATGACACCACCCTTGGGGAATCCACTAGTTGGACACCTAACCAGGCCACCCTATGCACATCACGAACCAATTCCTCGTTCTAATCTTCTACATGAGCCACACTACCCATGGACATTCTACTTAGGGCATCCGCAACTACATTGGCCTTGCCGGGGTGATAAAGGACACTCATGTCATAATCCTTTAAAAGTTCTAACCACCTTCTTTATCGGAGATTCAAGCCTTTTTGGGTAAACACATATTGAAGACTCTTGTGATCGGTGAAAACATCTACATGGACCTCATATAGGTAGTGCCTCCATATTTTCAAGGCAAACACCACCGCCACTAATTCGAGATGATGAGTTGGATAATTCTTTTCATGTACCTTGAGTTGCCTCGAAACATAGGTACTCTGTTTACCATGTTGCAGAAGGATACATCCCAAACCCACTCGAGAGGCGTCACAATATACCAAAAACCCCTCGGTACCCTCTGGTAGGGTCAACACCGGAGTGGAAGTAAGTTTATCTTTCAATTCTTGGAAGCTTTTCTCACAAGCCTCCGACCACAAAAACTTAGCTTTCTTTTGAGTCAAAGTAGTCAATGCAGAAGCAATGGAGGAAAAAGCCTCAACAAACCTCCTATAATAACCAGCCAAACCCAAAAAGCTTCTAATATCGATAGGAGTTAGAGGTCTAGGCCAACTCTTTACCGCATCTGTCTTCTTAGGATCTACCTCAATACCCATGCTCGACACAATATGACTAACGAAGACAACCGACCTTAGCCAAAACTCACACTTACTAAACTTAGCATATAATTGGTGGTCTTTAAGGACTTGCAATACGATCCTCAAATGATTCATATGTTAACCCTTACTACTTGAATAGATCAATATATCTTCAATAAAAACGATCACAAATGCATCAAGGTATTACCTAAACACTCTATTCATTAGGTCCATAAATGCAGCCGGGCGTTGGTTAAACCAAAAGACATTACTAGAAATTCATAGTGACCATATCTTGTTTGGAAGTCTATCTTGGGAATGTCAACCCCTCTTACCCTTAGTTGATGATAGCCCGAACGTAGGTCAATCTTCGAAAAGTAACTTGTCCCTTGGAGTTGGTCAAATGAATCATCAATTCTAGGAAGAGGGTATTTATTCTTTATGGTTACCTTGTTTAATTGGTGGTAGTAAATACACATCCTAAGGAACCCATCCTTCTTCTTTACGAATAATACCGGAGTACCCCATGGAGAGATGCTTGGTTGAATAAAACCTTTGTCTAACAAATCCTTGAGTTGCTCCTTCAACTCTTTCAATTCCACCGGAGCCATTCTATAAAGAGGAATGTATATGGGTTGAGTATCAGGCAAGAGACCAATGCCAAAGTCTATTTCCCGTTCGGGAGGAATGTCGGGCAAGTAATTGGGAAAGAATTTTGGAAACTCACTCACCACGGGGAACGACTCTAAGGAAGGAGTTTTGGACTCAACATTTATAACCCTAACAATATGATAGATACACCCCTTGGAGATCATTTTCCTAGATTTTAGACAAGAAACAAATCAACCACTAGGGATTGAATTTCTCCCCTTCTATTCTAAAGTAGGCTCATTTCGGAATTGAAACTTAACCACCCGAGTCCTACAATCAATAGAGGCATAACATGCATGCAACCAATCCATACCCAAAATGACATCAACGTCCAACATGTCTAATTCTATCAAAACAACCAATGTGACTTTATGAGACAAATAAATAGGACAACTCCTATAGACTCTTTTTGCCACTACCAAGTCACCAACTGGGGTAGACACCGAAAAAGGCTCTAATAACTTTTTGGGGAGTATTTCAAATTTCATAGCCACAAATGGAGTAACAAATGACAAAGTGGCACCGGGGTAAAAAAATGCATAAACATTAATAGAAAATACTTGCAACATACATGTCATCACATCCGGGGAGCTCTCTTGGTCACCTTAGAATTGAAGAGCATAAAAATGGTTTTTTCTTGAAAGCATCGGGGTTTGAACCACTAGGAAGGGCTTGTTTTCCCTATCTTTATTGAACCTTTATCATGGGACAATCTCTCACCATATGAACACTCTTTCCACAATTAAAACACCCATCTGTGCCAACAAGGCACTTACCATAATGTTTTTTTCCACACTTGGCATAAGTCGGCCTTGTCATAGAAGCTCCACCACTATTGCCTCCTTGAGGCTTAGGGTTAGGCACCCTATCCATTTTAACCCTTGGAGTTCTAGAGGAGACTTGGTTGGAGAACCTTCTCTTCAACCTTGGTCGCCATTGACCCTCAAACTTACTCTTGGAAGAATTCCCATCATCGGTCCTTCCTCTCTTCACCTCCCTATTCTTCTTCCTAAGCTTTGTGTCCTCAACTTGTTGAGTATAAACCATTAGACGGGAGATTTCCATATTATCATGTAGCATTGCCGCACGGCATTCTTCCTCAATCAAGTTGGACACACCGGTCACAAAGTGACTCATCTCATCCCTCAGATTTGCCACTAAGGATGGAGCATACTTGGACAACTTAGTGAATTTTAGAGAATATTCTTGAGCACTCATACCTCCTTGACAATTGTTGATAAATTCCTCCACCTTTGCTTACCTTTTCTGTCAGGGAAAAAACCTATCAAGGAATGCTTTCTTGAACACTTCCCAATCAATGGGACCCACTTCAACCGGCCTATTACCCTTCCATTGATTATATCATACTTGGGCCATATCCTTCAATTGATAAGCGGATAGTTCCTCTTTCTCAATAGAAGTCACCCGCATAGCATCAATTATCTTGTAGACCTCTTCCATAAACTCTTGTGGATCTTCACCCACTTTAGAACCAAAGAACATAGGAGGCCTCATTCTTGTGAAGTCTCTCAACCTTGAAGCCATGGTGTTCATATTAGGGTTCACACGGAGCCCAACATCCCTATTTTCTTGAGCCGTCATAGCTTGGGCTTGAGTAGTCACGGCTTGAGCTTGAGCCATCATGACTTGAGTCAATGTTAGAAAAGCCGCCCTAATTTCCACGTCCATCATAATCGGAGGATCAACCGCAGATTGCTCAACTTGAGGAGCTTGGTTTCCTTGAGGGACTCCTTGATTCACATTCTCCTCTTCCATCCTTCTTGTGGTCGCCCTTCTTGTATTCATATTCTATAGACACAAGAGAAGAGTTAGGAAAAACACTTCATAGAGTTAAAATTCTAAGGTACGACTAAAGAGTAATGAAAGAAGTGAAATTTCCTAAACATCTTATAGCCTCTTATTCATAAGTGTGGCGCGCTTCACACTCATGGACAAGAATCTACTAGACGTGGTTCATAAGACATCATCCTAGAATCATTCTAAACCTTATACTCTAATTACAAAGTTTGTCACAACCCAGGGGTACCCCCTAGATGTAACACGGCGTACTCGACCCCGAAGGGGTCTTATATAAGCCCTTAGCATAATCATGACCATAAGTAAATAGAAATGATGCAAAATTTAAAACTTTTTACAATAGAAGTCTGTTTTATAAAAGGAATATAGGAGTCTACACCTTGTCTCAAAGGAACCATCTAATATAATCGAATACAATCTTAACCCATTACATCATAGTCTTGAAAATGGAAAGTACAAAAGGAACTAGAAATGAATAATGTCTTGTCCTCGAACCATGAGGACTCACCTAGTTTGGATAATAGTCAACCCAAGCTTTACTTGAAAGGAGAAGTATACCTCAACGACCGGAACCTACACTTATAAGAAAATGTAGAAAATATGGGTTAGCACAAATAATGTACTAAGTATGGAAGCCATGCGTAAAAAAATCCTTAAAACATGCATAAAAAGGACATTTAGTTGAAATCATGCCTTTATCAAGTTTAAAAGTCGTCATGCACTTTTAGAGTTATTACATAATCAAACCATATCATAAGCAACCGTAGGTTATCACAATCATGCATAACTTACCTTGACCTCATCCATAGCCAACACTCATAGACAAGGAGTCATTCATGTTCATATCTTATAATAAGTAAAGTCACTCTTAGTAACAATTCATATCAAGCATACATAATTTCTTATATCTTCATAGCATAAGGAAACCACACCATAACCCCTTATAAGTCCACTTGTGCAATGTATAAGTGAGGTCCCATACCCTCACTCACACTAAGTAAAGCTCATTAAGAAGTCATAAGTATAGCTCATGTTAATATTCATAATTCATGTTCATAGTTCATGTAAAGCGTGAATTAACTCATAAAACATCATGCCATAAAAGAACATACCACAATCACTCTCAAAGCCTACTTGTGCAATGCATGAATAAAGTCCCATACCCCCATTCATACTAAGAAGAACCTCTCAAGTAATCATAGTGCATAACTCATGTTCATATTTCATAATCTTGTTCTTGTTATGTCATGGATCATGTTCTTGTCATGTAGGGAAATATAGCCTTAAATAACATAGACCATGTGAGCTACATGGAATCCAGTGTCATGCCCCACACCGAAAAGAGGTGTCCTACTTGCCTAAGGTAGAAGTAATATGTTAAGCATTTAGGTGGATCCACTACCTAAAGACCTATGTGGACACATAGTTATGGGATAAAGAGATTGGTACTAGAAACTCGGACTAACTGAGGTAAAAGTTTTCCATCTCATGAGATAAACATATTGGGAATCCGGACTAATTGACGTAAAAGCTTCCATCTCATATTCATATCCACTCGGTGCTAAGCTTAATTCCCTTTAATCTTTAAGTTAAGTCTTTACTTTAGATTCATGTTTATGAAAGAATACCTAGCATTCAAACCAACATAGTATCATCGTAGCTCATGGATTCATTAGGTGAGAATGTCCTTTCAACCTTAGAATCATTAATACGTGAGTAAACCTTTCACATCATGTTCATAGTTTTTCATGAGAATAGCCTTTCAATCAACATAACAATAATATCATAATTATAGAACTTACATGCATAGTCATATGTAAGGGTATAGGTGAAGGGTCTTGCAACAATACCATAATTATACAATAGTCATAGGATTATCACTATCTAAGTGAATCACGAGTTCATATACAATCTCCATCACCATGTACAAACCCTAACAATTTTCCCTCAGGGATATGAATCAAATTCAACCCAAAATTATAAAATTACTACCTTAGATAGGGTAATCTAATGATTCAACATCTCAATTAACATAAACATAATCAATTGAAATGCTTCCTTTATCAATCAACCCACATCATAATTCACAATTTATAAAGATGGGGGATTCATGGGTCTAACAGGGAATGTCATCATAATTCAACAATACTTCATTAATCCAATCGTAATTTATCATATTCAACTACAATAAAGCATAATTAAACAATTGAAAATGTTTTGGAAGAAGACCCATGAAATAGCCTGAAACCCTAGATAAAAAGCCACCATACCTTAGGTTGATTTTCACAAGAAATTGGGGAAGAAAGGCTGCTCTTTGAACCCTAGGCTTGACCTTGTTCTTGCTCTTCAATGGAGTCTTAGAGAGAAATATTGGAGAGGGGAGTTTGTTTTTAGTTTGAGTCTTGTGAGTTATGAGGTGTTTAACTGTTAATAACTACTTATATATGTATAGATAACTAATATAAACCATCCCCACCATTGAATAATTAAAATAGAATTTACCTACATTAATACACCCTTGGCCGAAACTTGAGGCAACTTTATAAACCCCATCCACGACCCCCACCCACGAGGCTTGGATGGACCCACGGACCTTACTCGTCACTCGTGGGTTGGATTTGAGGCTTGTCATTTTGGCCAGGGTTCATACCTCACTCACGAGACCCCACCCACCAAGTGTGAGTGAGTCTATCGGCCATACTGCATGCTCGTGGTTCCTTTTAGAGACTTGGAGAATTGGGGGAGGTCTAGCCTGGACTCACGACCCCCACCTATAGGGAGTGAGTCCACCCATGGGGCGTGGGTGCCCATTTCGTGGGTGACTCCCTTCAAGCATCTTTTTGGCTGCAAACCAAGTCCCTTCTCAAGGACCCTTGGTTGGTCCTTGGGGGGAGATCATGCCTTGACGTTTAGGTCCTAACACACTTGTACTAAGTTATGATGGTTAGTTTAGGACTCTAATCTTTACGTTCAACCCCATTTAGGCTACTAGTTTACATGTTAGGCTCTAGCTTAGTTCGTTAGATTTCCAGGGCGTTACATCATATTCCTTATTCGATGGTCCTTAGGAAATGACCACTTGAAGGTCTTATGTTACAATGAATGAGGGAGAAAAGGTTAGTAGTGATGCCAATTATGGCTATATGACTAGATTAGCCTTGATATGATAGAATTAGATGATGTCATTTGGTATAGATGGGTTGATTTATTGTTATGTGTTTTGCTGGAGGATTTGATGAATAGTGGTGTTTAAGTGATGCCTAGAGATGTTTAGTGAGTAGACTCATTTAAAAGAGGATAGAAATGTAATTCTCCATGGTTTAGAATCAGCTTGCGTGATGGATGTGAAAAGTTGAGTGATGACTTGCTCCAACTTTAGAAATTGAAAGAAATGGTGCTTAGTAAAGTCCGTGTAGGTTTACTCCCATGGGGGAGATAATGTGCTTAGATAGCAAGGTCGTTGAGTGTTCTAGATGTTGATGATTTGGATTGGTTTGAAATTTTCACCTTGAGAGGTGTAGTGAGTTTGAGAAGTTTAGTCTCGGTATTTAGGCTCATATGAGGTCTTGAGTAGTGTTGGTAAGGGTGCTTGTGAGCTAGAGTGCCTAACTGAGAATATTTTTAATTTAGAGGTTCCGGTAGAGGTCTTAGGCCAACAAGTTAAGAAATAGAAAAGTGAGGAAGTTGTTTTCATGAAGGTGTAAATGAGTAGTTTTTGTGTGAAGGTTGTAGGTGAGGGTGCTACTTGGGAGGCCAAGGGCCAATGAAATGTCTCGATATCCTTATCTTTCCGTCTATTCCTCCTTTAGCTTGAGAGGTTAAGTTTTCCCTTGACTTGTTTCTTAAGTGTGAAGTCTTGGATGTTGTATGTGTTCCATAATTTCCTTGTTTTGGAAGTCATGTGTGAATTATATGTTTTCCGTGGTTTCCTTAATTGATGCATGTTCTTGATGAAAGTTATGTTTATTAAGAAAATGAGTTTTCATGATTTATATTCCTCATGCTGTTGTGCATGAGTTGCCTATCTGACTTCATGAGATGTGTTAATGGAAATTCCTTAGTATGATTTTGAGAGAAATTGCATATTGGCTCCATGATGTTGTGTTGAGCTATTATTTTAGTTGGAGAAGTGAGTTCCTCCTATGAAAATGAGAATTATTGAGTTTCATGCATATTGGGTTGTTAGATGTAGTTCCTACTCCCTTATTATGTATTGATTATGTTTGAGATGGAGTGAAGTTGCGTCCTTTGAATAGCTTGTTGTTAATAGTGCATTCGTAAATTTGGCACATATTGATGTTTCATGCATGATGGGCTGCTAGTCTTGAGTGTTTAATTCCATAAAGTGTTTAAAGTGTCATTCGAGGATGAATGTTCCTGTCACGACCCAAGCCTAGGGCCTAGACGTGACATGGCGAATGAGGAACCCGAAGGAACCCCAAACAAGCCTCTTAAACTTGTCATCACACTTCATTGGTTGCAGAAGTATATTCAACATTAATTAACGGGAAATAGGGACTAAGGGCAAACCATTTAGAAATGACATCATAGAACAAGAGTCAAGCTCATTTACAAAATACTTGTCCAACGCACACCTCTACATACATAGATAGGACGGGGCCATGACATACTACCGGCTCCCCTCATAGTCAAAATACATTTGCAAGCTAAAG